>ML822460.1:26664-48236 GCA_009831015.1 Picea engelmannii | reverse complement strand
AAAAAATACCCTTTCGAAACCATCGTTGTTATAGCAATATTGTCGCAACATCTTTAAATTGTCAAATATTTATAGTCCAATTTTAGGTCACTATCGTCGCAATGGTGACGAACGTGACCTAAAAATATTTCTTTTTTTACCTATTTCTTTTAGGTCATTTTTAACGGTCAATTTTAAGGTTAGGTAAGTCGTCGCTCTTGCGACAGACAAACTATATGTGTCGCTCTTGCGATGAACATTGACCATAATAATTTTGTCAAACTACATGCGTCGAGATAGCGACGAATATGGGGTGGATTTAAAAAAAATGAACTTTGTCTCTTGCATGTTGCGACGAAAGAGTACTTTCGTTGCAAGTGGTCGTCGCAAATTTTTCAATATGTAGTAGTGAATAACTACTCGGATACCAAATATAAATTTTAAACTTATATGGTATAGCAATGCACACATAGATTATTTATAAAATAGAAAGAAAACAATAGCATTCACACATAGTACTCAGAAAATTACCTTGGAAACCCTTAACTAGGAAAACCAACTAAATGTTTAGAGTTGCAACTCTAACTCTCATTGTATTAACTTCATCATTTACAATACAATATATATGATTATGCGGCATCCAAAACCCCAATCCGTCAACCCAGATTACATTCCTTAACCGAAATTACAATACAGTGGGCCAGAAAACTGTTGGCGAAAAACTACCCAAAATTTATTTTTTCGGGGAACCCATCCCCAAACCCCCAAATAGGGGGGAGGGATTGTTGGCCCCCCCTATGCAATGTATAGTGCATGGAATTAATCATGAAAATAATATAACACACACCCAATAATCAATAGATTTCCAACAAGAGCTTTCCCAAATTCATTCTCAGTGCTCTACTTATCACACAAGCTATATAAATAGGTATTTCAAATGTAAGAGTTGTATGGAGCTCAGAGAACATCAGTTCCTTTACTTGGGAAAAGAACCGATTTGAATGCTCTATTGTATCATTTTCTAGACTAAAGTTAAATTGATTTTTCTCCTTTTCTAGAAATATCATTCCAAGAGATATCCATTTGATGGATGCAACTATATGAACACAAATAGACACATTGTTCCTCTTTATTAGATTGGCTTCAAATGAAAAAATTATTTCTCCTTAAGGAATCTGACTCTATGCATGTCTCGATCATCGGTAAACATGACCACCACTTTAAGGTAACATTCAATGAACAATGGGCTACCTAGAGACAAAAAAAATGTGTAATTGGTTTGATAAGAAAGGCATTCAATTTAGGTTTTCTTAAAGCACTCAAATAATGCAACAACACACCCATACAAAATCTAATGAAGGGAGATTATCTTGAAATCCCAAAGGCACTGCATAATAGCCTGGGAGAATAAATGGACCTACTTACAAGAAAACACACCATCTGGAATCTCATGACATGTAGGGAAGCTTGAAAATAGTGAAATAGTTACCTGCAATGAAGGGATTAATAAATAAACTTACCCGAAGTAAATGAAAATTCATAGGGAGAATAGTGATGAACTAAGTTAGCATGAGGTAGTTGTAAACATATAATATTGTGTTTAATGGCTAAGCTATCAATTCATTTAGGTTGTTAGCACTCTACCTCCATAGGTGAGCGATTTACCTAAATCATTGAGACATTATAAGGGAAACATTCATTTTTAAGAGAGCAATTTGTATTTTTTGTTTGTGATTCATTGAACTATATGTGATTAATTGTCAAATCATTGTGTTTAGTAGCTTGGTTTCCTCTAAGGTGATTTATTTTTCTTTAGTGAAGTTCATTGAGTTCAATGATTTGCTTTGCCTACTAGGTGAGCAATTGGTCTCTAGTGGGTGATACACTAAGTTTGGGAGGCATGCTACCACCCAAGATCAGTAATTCACTTGCTAGAAACCCTTTTTATCATAAATAAAAGTTAAAGGTACACCAAACTTATCGAATAACCAAAATGTTAGACTAAAAAATCATTGGTTTCAAATTTTAAGATATTGAGGTAGATGGAAAGTAAATCAAATGATCTATAGATTTCCTAGGGAGATTTGACACTACCAAGCATGTAGGGAACTACCTTAAGAGGCTTAATTTCTCGTTTACTATGTCAAAGATACCCACAACACATTTATGCTTCATCTCGAGATGGTTTTATTTCAAACATTTTTTTGTCAACCTCATTGTTACTCAAAAGAATCATTCCACTATCTACAAGTTTTTGGTCATCGTAAAAAATCTCCAAACAAAGTTGATTTCCAAGAAATCTAACAAGAAACTCATTAACAAAGACAATTCCCCGCGATTAAGAAAATGGTCATTTGGATTTTTAGCTTCACAAACCATAACTCCACCATACGAACTTGGAACTACATCTTGTCTAAAACAGGGCATAGAAGACATCAAGAACTTTTCAACACTTGTTCATATGGCATATGTTTCCACTCCTTAGTACCTATTGTTAAACATGTAGTAGAAAATAGCTCATTGATGGGAATTTTTTCAAAGAGGGTTTTCATACTTTTGAAGCTCAAAATTAATTTCCACCAATTTCATTGCAATCAATGACCCAAAAATTCTTCATCTATTATATTCCAAGAATTCAACACTTAATTCATTTAAGTGGTGAAACCATGCATAAATAGGACTCGTAAGCCAAAGTTTGATCCTTGTATAAAGTGTTGCTTCTGTAGTTTTGGTGATTTTCTACTAGAAATTTATCATTGGCATCTATTCTCTAATTCACATTAGTAACCATGCTCCAATTCATTGGATAAGTATCCATCAAGTTATGCTCAATATCTACATGGACTCTTGCTAACATATATAAGAGCATCGTTAAAAATTGACCGAAATGCTTAATAATTTAGATGAGTGAGAATTTATGATAGACATACACTATAAGACGTCATAATAAATGATATAATGATGTTGTAATCATTATCAAAATATTCTCGTATTTACCCATTCACTTACCATACCCATCGTGCTTGTAACCATACCCTCGGGGCTAGGTAGAAAATGGTCTCAAGAATTCATTTGTACAATTTCAATGCACAATTCTACAAACAACCATGTGATCTGTTGTTGATAATGACCATTTCCTATGTCACTATTGGGTCATCACACGCATTCACCACCACATTAGAGAATAGGTGAGAGAAAAACCGATAATTTCATCTACATGGTGCTTAAAGATGTTACTTTTATACATGATGGTTTCTCCTTGCATATTTAATTAATTCAAATGCTTGCACATCGTTTTAACAACAAAACACCATTGGTTGTTTTTGGCTCCTTCTTCCTTTGTTAATGTATATCTTCCAAGTGTTTTGACTTGGAAGACATTCACATACAAAACAAGAGCAATAATGCATAAAAGAAATATATCACCACATGGACTCATTATTGAAGTGAAAGAGAACTAGCTTATTGAAGTGAAAGAGAACTAGGTAGAACTTTCCTTACTCTTGTCTTGGATCTTCTTATTGAAGTGAAAGAGAACTAGCTTCAAGATTATAATCTTAAACACACATAAAATGAACAATCATGATCTTAGGACATCACATAAATTTTAAAAGTATCATTCCAAGAGTGATCAAACAATAGTAACATGTAGCATCCACAATGACACTGCCCTATTGAGAATTAAAATAAAACTCAACAAACAACGTTGCATACTATATTCAAGTTAGAGCATACAACTATAATTTGGAAACATGCACACAGAAATTAAAATAGACAACCACATCCACATACTGGAACACTTAAATTTTCTCCACTATTTTATATTAATTCTCAAAAATTATAAATTACACTATTCATGCCTCAAAGGGATTCATCTATCATAAAAAAAAATTAAGGGCCCTCTAGTATCAATCTTAGATGGGAATTGCAACTCTGGAAAATTTACAAAACCATTTAAATTTTAAAATTGTTTGTTTTTGTTGGGCAGCTCGAGTTCATTCTCTCCTCCTCTACTTCTTTCCTTATTTTCCTCCTATGTTCTACCTTCCATGCTCCTTCATTTTCCTCCTTATTTGCTCATATCTCTTCTTCCTTCTACCCCCTTCATTCTCCATATTTTTCCTTATTCACTTTCACATGGATAAAAACAAAACAAAAGGAAAAAGTACCCCCCTCCCGAAACCATCTTCCCCATATTAAAGTTTTAATGAACTCCTTTAATTAAATTAAAACTTAGCCCTTTAATCCTGCCACGTGTAATTAAATCAAAGATCGATTAAAAATATTTTTGTGCCCAACTAAATGGTGGATAAATCATCACATGGTGCATTGAAACATGGGCATAACACCTCCATGTATGATGGTTGACCCCAGATGCAATGCCATCCATAGGATCATAGGAGGAGTATTGAACGAAAAAGAATTTTATCAATAGATTGTTTAATAAGTGACCCTCGACATAAGTTAGGCCATAGGTTCAAGGTGGATTAGATAGCTAGCATCTCATATCGTCCTTTCCCCTAATGGATTGTGGCCTCAAACTCTAACATAATGATGGAATGTGGGTCGTTCACAATAAATACAGCAATGGTTGATATGTAATTGGGTCCTTACACATGCAAGATCCCTAAAATGAAATGTGGTTCATAGATTTATTGACCCGTTCATCCGACAATTTCAATTCTAGTGGCCTCTAATTAGCACTTTTCCATAGCTCTGCAATGATATTTATCTATGGGAAAAGGACTAACACTTATTGCTCTGAAGCTCTAACATCAATCTCCCCTAGTAAAAATAAAGGCGAGCTCCTTCTCACAAGATTGGCAGAACAACCATGTGAAGGATGAGTAATCTGCTCCATCTCTACTTCTAAGATCCAGGTGGCTTCTTCTAAGCCTCTTCCTTTCCAATGAACCAAATATTATTTTTTTTTCTAACTTCTCATCCTTCCTACAATTCTTTCATCTAATATTTCTATGTTTTCTTATTTTTCTCGCTCAATAATATAATCCCTCCAATTAGTGACATAATCATCATATTCATATATTAATCCTTCATGAAATTCATACATATATGTAACATTGTATATTGGTGAAACGTCTAACTTTATAGGAAACACCAACACATATGGATTATCATAATTTTTCTTTGTGATTTTGCAGGGACCAATCTTCATCATCTTCAACTTATTATAGGTGCCCTTTGGAAACCTTTATTTTCTCAAATGAACTAAGACTAAATCTCCTTCTTCAAAATTGTTCACTCTCCTTTTTACATCAATCATTTGTTTGTATTGTTGGTCGCTTTTCTGCAACTGTGTCTACACTTGTTCATGAACTTATTTTATGTTTTCTACAAAATATTCCACCGCTACACTCTTTCAACTTATTTCTAGTAATGATGCCAAGTCAAGCACCTCTTTAGGTGATCTCCCATTGCCAATATGAAATGGGATTTTACCTATTGATCTATTTACAAATTTATTGCATACAAATTCTACTTGTGCCAACACTAAGTCCCACTATATTGGCCTTTGACCAACTAAGCATCTTAATAAATTCCCAAGAATTATGTTGACAACCTTGGCTTACCCATTAGTTCATGAATTATATGTGGAAATAAATTGCAACATGGTATCCATATTTTTCCGTATTTTCTCCAAAAGTGCCTAATGATTTTGTTATCCCTATCAAATGTTATACTTCTAAGCAATCCATGCAAGTGAAAAACTTCTTTAAACAACAAAACAACTATGATGGTGGCACTATTGGTATTTTTACAAGGAATAAAATGTGTCATTTTAGAAAATATATCAATAAAAACAAAATTGAATCATTTCCTCATTTTTCTTGGAAAGACCAACAAAAAATATATGCTAATGTCCTCCCATGGTACTTTTGGTATCAACAATGGCATATGCAACCTAGTATTATGACTTCTACCCTTTGCATGTTGACAAACTATGCAACTTTCAACCCATTTCTTAACATCTTTATCCATCCCTAGCGAAAAATAACACTCAACCAATGCCTTGGTCTTGTCAATACCGAAATGTCCACCTAAGCCTCCATTATGTAGCTCTCTAATAATATTCTCCCATATGAATCCTCTTCGAATATATAATTAATGATTTTTAAATTAAAATATGTGTTGCATGAATTAGTTTGGGTATGGAGTTCTAGCACCACTCCATGGTTGTCTAATTGTTTTCCATGCTTCAACAAATTCTATGTCTACCTCATACAAATTTTTTATCTCTTCTAATATTACCACTTTTGTTAGCATAGTAGACAACAATGTCGTTCTTCTATTTGAGGCATCAACAACTATATTTTATTTGCTTGATCTATGCTCCAATACAAATGTATAACTCTGCAGAAATTCAACCCACTTTATATGCTTGTGATTCAACTTAATTTGGCGATTTAAATATATTAACACTCCATTATCAGTGTGAAGTACAAATTATGAAGGCAACAGATAATGTAACCACTTATTCATCGCTTGAACAATTGCATATCACTCAAATTGTTTTGCTACTAGGATCTCAATCAACTTGGAAAACCTTATCAAAATAAGGCAAAGCCAACACTAGCCTTTCAATAACTTTATTCTTTGACAACTAAAATCCTTTATGTGCAACAACATTCCATTTAAACTCCCCTTTCCTTAGACAATCAATCAAAGGTGCACAAATTCCACTAAAAATTCTTATGAACTTCCTATAAAAACTAGCTATTCCATGAAAACTTCACACCTCAAATGTACTCTTAGGAATAGACCACTCTACTATTGCTTTCAATTTTTCATGATCCATCTTCAATCCTTCTTAAGAAATTATAAATCCCAAATAGACTAACCCCTCCTTCATAAATGTACATTTATGTAGATTTATGAGTAATTTTCATTGCTTCAACCACTACAACACTTTTCTTAAATGTTTCATATTGTTCTTATTTTGTCTTGATAAAAATCAAAATATCATCTAAGCATACACCAACAAATTTACCTATATAAGGTTTGAGAACTTCAATCATCGATCTCATAAATGTGCTTGGATCATTTGTCAAACCAAATGGCATGACTAGCCATTCATATAGTCCCTCCCTTATTTTAAAAGTTGTCTCCCATTCATCCCCTTCATGGATCCTAATCTAATGATACCCACTCCTTAAATCTGTCTTTGTAAAATATCTTGCTCCACTTAAACATGCCATAAAATTATCCATCCTAAGCAAAGGATATCTATACTTTATGGTAATCATATTTATAGCTCTATAATTAGTGCACATTCTCTATTTTCCACCCTTATTTGATGCAAGTACAACATATACTACGCATGGGCTTAAGATTTCTCTAATTAAACATATTTCTAATAATTCATGCACTTATCACTTAAGCTCCTCATTTTCAAAAAGTGTCATATGGTGTGGGGCTTTATTAGATAAATTACATCTTGGAATGAAGTCTAATTGACGGGAAGTTTTCCTATTAGGTGGCAATCCCGTGGGTATCTCTTGTGAAATAACTTCTTTAAACTTGGACTACAGTTCTTCCACTTATGTTGGAATTTCAATTTCCTTCACCTCTAGATTTGGACTCTTTGGACTAATAGAAAAACAACACTTCACCTTTCTTTCCTCTTTTAAAAATGATTTTTTGAACACGACATTAATTTTCTGCCACTATTGTAATTACTATTACTACAGATTTGTCCTTTGTCCTCCTTCATATGTATCATTTTGATCTTCCTTCCATCCTTCTCTAGGAAGAGAGTATTATTGGCCTCATCATGAATAATTTTCATATTGTACTACCAAGGCCTACCCAATAATAGATGGCAATCATCCATTGGCACAACATCGCATTGTACTTAATAGGTTCCAATTTGAAAAATTATCAAACATTGTTTAGAAACATTGGCATGATGTCATTTTTGCAACCATGAGACCCTATAAGCATTGGAATGCAATCTATGCTTCAAATTAAACTTCTCTACAACCTTTGTAGATACTAAATTTTATGTGCCACCTCCATTGCAATTAAAGAACAGCACTTACCTCCAATTTTTCAAATGGTCTTGAAAATGGACTTCCTCTAGTCTTGTTCTTTCACTTCTACCCGGTTCTCTAGCTTGAGTAGTGTTTTTATCAACTTTAATTTTTCTCCCTATTATTGCTACACATCATCAACATTGTCTCCAATTATATATTTATCTATGTTTTCATCTCCTTGAGCAACATGAGTTTCACTCTCTTGCCTTCTATTAGTGTGTAATGTTTTTGGACATTCAAAGGATTTGTGCCCTAGTGTTTGGCATTTGTAGCAAACTACTATAGATCTTCCAACTCTTCTACCTCTAGGGTTTCCCCTTCCCCAAAAGGCTCCTCTTCCTTTAAAGGCTTCATTGCTTCTCCTAAATCTTTGGCCTATAGCATTTACACTACTACCTTCTTCATCCTTAGTTCCACTACCTTGTCCTCTTCCAAATACACTTATACCTTTGCCTCTTGTTGTTTTTCCATGAGTGTTAGGTTATTTCCTTGACTGTTGTCTCCTCAACCTTTAGCGTAAGTTGATAAGATTCCCCAACTATCCTAGTCCTCATTATACCCAACTCATCTTGAATGGCATACTGCAAGCTATTAATACCTAGCCACATCCCCCCCTTCTTCATCATTATGCCCAAACCTAATAGACAATTTATAAAATTCCTATGTATATTCTTTTACAAACATGTCCTTCTACCTATGGTTTTGCAACTTCCTATACAAATTTGGAGCGTAATCAACAGACATAAACTTACCTTTGAGTTTAACAACCATATTTTCCCAAGCCTTGATTTTATCTTTCAATGTCCTTTGCCTCTCTAGTTGTACATTGTCCCACCATAATGATGCATTTCGTTTCAGCCTCATGTAGGCCATCTTCACTCTCATGGGGTCTTCAACTTGCTCGATGTCAAAGAATTTATCCCTAACGCTTATCCAGTCAATTAATTCTTCTAGGTTCAAGCTCCTTGAATAGGTAGGGGTTTCCATATTTGACTTTTCCATCTAGTCTATCAATGCCTTAATAATTCTCTCTTCTAAGGTTTCAACTGCTTCAACTTCTTCCAATAGAATCTCAACTTCTTATTCATCGTCACTTACATCATGAACCTTTGCTATAACTCCTCTTCTTTGAGTTATCTATATTGCTTCCAATATGGTCTGTATAGCTCTCAATGTCTGTGTAACCTTGTATGCAACACCTCTTTTTCTAATACTCTTTTTCTAATACCAAGCTTAACACAACCCAGTGGAAAATTAAAAAATAAAAAACAACAAACAAGAGTGCAAATTATATTTGAATCAAAGCGCACAACAATAATGTGGAAGCATGCACTCAAAAATTAAAAGAGACAAGCACATCTACATACTCGGGGGATCGTTGTAGCTACTACAAACGAGGATTCTTTTGTTTTCTTCATTGCGAGTGAATGTATTATGACTTATTTGAATGTTCTATGATGGGATTAATGCATGTTCTAGGCTTAAATGGGATTTAGCTTTTCTTATTGAGAAGTCTTGAGACTTAAATGGGATTTAGCTCTTCTTAATGAGACTTAAATGGGATTTAGCTTTTTCTGTGTACATGTTCTAATATTTACTTAAATAGATTAGATTTATTTGATTTGATAGATTATATATTTATATTTGAATACTATTTACATATTTATATAGAGAGAGAAAAAGAAGAAGCAATAAGGAGCATTGTAATTTATTTTTTATGTAGGGAATAAAACGTGTTAAGTTTTTCATGGTTGGTATTTGTAAAGTGAATGTAATTATTTAGCAAAATTTCTCTTAATTTATCTGTATAAATTATATTTTTAAATTATTATTGTGCATTAATAGAAAAGATCTTCTATATAAATGAATGAATGAAGATAATGAAGATATGTATGTGAAATGTTGAAAGAACTAAAGCATTTTTTTAGGCTTTTGGTTTTAGTGTTTTTGGATTTTTAAGTAAATAAATGTATTAAAAATTATTAGTGTAATAGTCATTTTTTAATAAAAAAATGAGGTAAGAAGCTAGATTGCAATCAAAGTAGTATTTGGGTTTATGGATAAGATTAAGGTTAGATGTTACTAAAAAGTACACAATCCCATTGGAGGTAACCTCAGCAATGATGAAATAGGAGTAGGTCCTAAAAGTAGCCTACATTTCAATCTTTGTTACATCAAAAGTGAAGTTGTGTTTCCAGGCTCATGATCGTTTGTTCACTTTTGTCTCGTTTTGCATCTCGGTTCGAATGACCTTTGTAATTTTGAGGTGTAAGCTCAATAGTGTTAATCTTTCAATATGTTTACCATTCAAAATAAAATCCAACTTAAATTAGGGTATGGTCTATTCGAAGTTTTGACCACATTCATCATTAGTTTAAGCCAAATCATAGATGTCCAATGTGAAATTGTTTTTCCTAGGGGATTAAACCATTTCAAGTCTGATTGATTTTATTATTTTTTAAACATCATGTTTTCTAACCTCACTGATGAACTTTGTTGTTAAAACAGATGGCATGTAGAAAACTATACATGGCACCTAAAATGTCAAAGCCAAAGAAGAAGAAGGACAAATAAGAGAGTAGTTCTACGGAGGTTGAGTTTAAAGAGCCCAAGAGGCTTGTTTACACATATACCTGTACTTGTGTAGGATCATAACATTTCCCTCAATGGGGGGAATCCCTTTTGAGCATTCAGGAAGGAAACATGACTCACCCTACTAGTCGACAAAGTACGTAAATAGAAGAGGAGACTATAAAGGATTTATAATTTCATGTATGTTTATTGAAAATATATCCTTGTCACCCTATTCAAGAGAAAGGTTGAGAGTCAAGTGGAAAAAATGCCAAGAGTTATAAGTATTTCTATAATAAAAAAAACCTTTGCACATTTGCACAAAGGGGGGACTTTTTGCTTGACCTGTAATGGAATTTCTTGTTAATTGAGAACCTTGTGTTGGCCAAGTGTTTTGAAGATTTCTAGTGATGTTATGAGCTAGTGTTGAGTATTCTCATTATTCACTATGCTCTTGAAGTCTATCAGAATTGATTTTTATTTATGTAGAGTACTCTCATATATATAATGTGTGTTCTTGATTTACCTTTCATATTGTGCTAATGAATGGATATGAAGATGTAATTCTTGGTTAAATTCTACGCTATCTTGGTTCTGTTGTTGATTATATAAATATTTATACAACTATAATTTATAGTAAATTTTTTCATGCTTATAGGTTGCCTGAATCTTATTTTTTCATGTCTATTGATGATGTAAAACCCCTAGCTAATGGTAGACTAAGTTAAGTTAGATATAGGACTACATTATGCATTTAGAATTTAAATTATAAAACTAGCAATGGTATCTAGGGCACAATCTGAAATGTTTTCTATTTTATGTAGAGAAAGGTCTAATTGGACCCTTTTCTTGAGTGAACCTTTGTAGTTGACTAACGGAATTTTCCTATGTCAACATTTTTTCACTAAAAGGAGGGCCTAAGCCCTTGTATGTTTGATATCATACATCACTTACCATAAGGATTTTTGGGGAATAGAAATTATCATTAACTGTCACGCAACCAACAAGAAATCAAAGATTATTATCAAGCTCATCAAATTCCAATTCCATAACGTAATTTCCATGACACCGAGATTGAATTTGAACCCAAACAACCCTCACAATTTGAACTTGAAGACCATTTTTATCCCATAATCGAAGATTGTTTTACGATCCCTAACTTGAAATTGTAAATTTTCCATCGTATTACCCAAGCTTACTTTCATCAAATCATCCAATTGCCAATTGTACACCAATTACTTCATTATAGTAGAGTTGGGAGGAATGTGAAGATGACTAAAGGAGAAGCCTACATAGGAATCTTATATCATTTGGTCATTCACACTGTTGACAAAATTCTTGTACCTTTGAACCAAATCTATTCTTCTCCTATGATTTATTTAGATTCTATACTCTCAAATGGTTGGAAACAAACTTGCTTGGTTAGACCAAGATGCTTTGACCCTACCAATTCAACTTCATGAAATACCTAAGCATGCAAACCATCTACTACCTAAATTTGACATAGATAAATTAGGTCCCCCAGAAGACTTCATAAAGAAATTCATGTTATCTATCTAAGTAATGAATGTGTGTCATGAGGATGTGGTTTTTTGTTTATTTCCAATAAAGATTCTACTCGCTATTTCAATTTACCATGGTCCATTACTAATTGGAATTATTCTGAAAAGAATTTATAACTAAATTTGGTGATAAAAGAACCCCAACAACATTAGTGTTGGAATTATCAGCAATGAAAATGGAAAGTAAATAATGAATTAAATATTTTTCAATCAAAGTAGGAATTGGTTACATGAGCTACAAGGTTATTTTGCTACTAATTGGTCTCACATGTGTCTACCATGGAATGGATAGTTTAACAAAATTAAAATTAACAAAGAAAAACATATAAAATAGACGATCAGAGAACTTGAGGGAAAGAATGAACCCATAAGGTTTTCATAATTTGTTTTGGGGAATTACTTTTTTGGAACTAACTTTGAAAATTATGTTGTTGAAATTTCACCTTGAAAATCAAATAAACAAACTAAACTCCTTCATTGCACTCGGATTGATGTTTCTCACTGTAATATAGTAGATTTATGAAATGTTAGCAACTAACTTAGATTTAGGAACTAACATTTGGTCTTTGTATTTCAATGCTCTAAGTCTTAGGAAGGCACTAGAGCTAAATGTATATTAATTCATACAAAAGGTAAGCACACTCTAATTTCATGTAAACTAGAATTGGAAGGTACAAATAACATGGTTGGATATGAGGCTTTGATCCAAAAAATTAAAAGGGCTCTTGATTTGAATGCTTAAAATGTATTAAAAATTTTGGTGATTCTGAAATTATTGTGAGGCAAGTAAAAAATTATATACATTGTCATTCGCCTACTTGAGGAACTACCAATAAGAGGTATGGAACTTGATTTCTAAGTTTGAAGTTGTTAATATCAAATCCATTACTCAAAATGAGAATGCAAAAGTTGATGTGTTAGCTAATGTTGCTTCTCGTTTAGCCCCATTATAAGGTTTTATGACTAATCATTCTTTTGTCAAACTGATTTTCAAGCCTTCGATGCAATAAAATGTTACCAATTGGAGGGTCTTTGAGGATGATTAGTAGAGAATTCATTTTATCACTAATAAGGGCACTTTCCAAGATGTTGTAACTTATGAAGAGGAGCATATTAAATCTTTAGAAAACTTCCAACAAGGTATGGATAATCTAAAACCAAATAAGATTTCAAAGATTATTGTGCATTGTAAAAGTTATATGACTTACATGAAAAATTTTAAAAAGTTATGAATGTCAAAATAAACATCCATTCAATGAAGTATGATGTTAAAAATCTTGGAATTGAAACAGGATCAGAAAATCTTCAATCTTGGTTCTTATTGTACCAAAATGGAAAGGTGGGCATGCATAAAAAATTTAAAACAGTACAAGAATGTATTTGCTTGGGAATATGACGATCTAAAGACATATGACATAAATATAATTCATCATGCCATAACAATGAATAAAATATACCATGCCATTTTAGCAAAAGCTTTGGAAAATTCATACAACATTGGAACCACTTATACAAAAGGAATTGAAAAAATTATTGGATGCAAAAATATTTTTTCATGTACATCATTCTTCATGGGTGGCCAACCAAGGGTTGGTTAGGAAGAAAATGGAGAAATCACATTGCATATCTATTTCACAAATTTGAATCGATATTTTGAGAAAGATAACTACCATGTTCCTCCCATGGAGCAAAATACATAGCTAATGACAGGGTCCTATATAGAAAACATAAATAAATAAATAAATAATAATAATAATAATAATAAGTAAGGTGTGGAAAGAATGGGGTCGATCCTTGATCCCAAAGGAAAACTAGAATCGTTTTATACTTGGGGCTTAGGAACGCTCTCTAACAACCAGAAAATAACCTATTTGTTACTACAAGGGCTAAGGTTAGTGGTGGAAAAGCACATTCATTGCCTAATTTTCTTGGGAGACTCCAACATAATTTTTAGTTCTATGATCAAGAAATCCCCAGTTGATCACAAACTTGATTCAACTTTGACTAGAACACATTATGAAGCTTCAAATTTCCATGAAATCTCATTTTTCCATGTACTTTAGAACCGCAATAAACAAGCATATGTAATGGCCAAGATGGAAATAAATATAAAAATGGAGGTGATTAATCCCTAATTCAATGAAAAGTACCTCGATAGTAACTCACCATGTGTCCCTCATGCATAGGCTCAACCACCAAGACATAGAAATAAACATGAAGAGAGCCAACATCCGCTTGCACATGTCTAAGGTTACAAGGATGGGAGGTATTGAAGCCATGGATTTATTCCTTTCTGAGGCAGGTAGGATAATGAGAATTTGGGCTTTAACCAAGTGGGAGGATGTCAGGCTCCTCTGCTTGTCCCTTTAAAGGTTGGTTTTTGGTTTGATTTTCTCTCTTTTGTTTCTTATACACCTCAATCCCTTCATAGCATGGATTTTGGTTGCTTGTGTCCCTACCTTCTCTAGATATGGTGGACCTATTTTTAAAATTGAATTTATGAGATTTAAAGTCTCGAGATTAAGACATCGTCTCTTACATCCTAGATTTGGGTTCATCATTTCTCTTGGTATTCTCTTGACCTCAGCCTTGGCTCTTAAACAAACTTATGGTTTCATCTTTACTCTTTGTATGACCTTCAGTTACTTTGTGCTTATCCCATTGTTGTTTAGTTTCATTTTCTAGGAAGGAGATATTTTCCCTAAGACTCTGGGAAGTGGTGTCTAATTTCTCCTTATCTCATAATTGTAGGTCTCATTCTAGAGACTTGCATGCATGTTGATAGATATCATTCAACTTGGTGCCTAGTTAATCTGCATGATCTTCCTTTTGTTTTAATATTGTAGGTCAAACAACTATAAGCTCCATTTCCATTAGTTCACTTACACGCTATGGATCATCGCAATTTACTTGAGCTAAGGAGAATATTAAGGCATCGTGAAGATATGGTACATGGAAACACAGCCTTTATCATTTCTCTCATTACCAAATTCAATGAATATTAACAAAGTTGTATGGCACAAATAGAAAAAAATCATGAATACTCTTTTGCAAGTCAAGAAGCAAATGGTCATCCTCGAGACTAAGTGCAATTTCCTCAAAAGTTTGGTAGAAAACTTGAACAAAGATGCACATTCAATGGCTTCCAATCAAAGGATCTCAAAGAAAGGAAAAAACAAGGATGAGAACATAGTGATACAAATTATAGAAGCCATGGAAATTTCATATCATGAATTGACATGCAACAACACATAACTGGACAAAGTAGCAAGTCATCGTACCTTTATTTAGCAAGTCAATCAACATATTAGGTGTTTTTATAGGATTTACAGTAGTAGAGACATCTCAGAAATTATGTCAAAGGACATCATTAAACTCTATCTCATCCTAAATAAGACATGATCTAATGAAAGGGCATTATTGACCAACCTCATGACTCGTCAATGTGTGTGTATACCATCAAATACGTCATTGTAATTATCATATAACTCATTCATGTTTTATTCATTATTTAATAGTGGATTTTTGTTTATTGTCCTTCCTATGTTGGATCATGCAAACTTTGTGTGTGTATATCTAGTGTTGTCGGCCCAACTGTAGCCATTTTTTATAATATAACTTACCAGATCCTATTAATAATAATAAGAATAATATTAATAATAATAAGAATAAGTAAATAAAATGTCTCATCCTAAATAAAGATATGATCTAATGAAAGGACATGAATCATCAACCCCGTGACCCATGATTGTGTATCTATATCATCACGTAGGTCAATATTGTTATTATCATATAATTCAGTCATATTTTATTCATTATTTTATATTTGTTCCTTTACGGATTTCTATTTATTGTCCTTCCTATGTTGGATATTTCTATAGTAAATGAACTTTGCTCATTTTATTGGTATGAGAGCCAAATATGATCCATTTTACTTGTCTGATCTGGCTTTCAGTCACTCACATTTTCTAACCCAACTTTTGGCCATTCACATTTTCTTAGCATATTCTTTGATCTCAAGGTCTTTGACCACACACTAGCTTTTGGACATTTTAAAGCTCGAAAATTATATGATTGAACAATTCCAAAAAATCATACCTAAAAATTTGTTTGTTGCAAAGAAATTGAGTAAGCATTATATATACTGGCCATTGATTTATAAAAGCAACCTACCATATTTTTAAATGAAGTTGCTGCCATATAACTTTGTTGTGGGTCCCTATTATGTTACAATATTAACATTTATATTGTAACAACACGACATAAAATTCGGCATAGAGCACAGAATAGGAGGTAACTAGCAAATGTTATATGTGAATGATAAACACGAAGTCAAATTCTATGTAAGAATAAAAGACAAGAAGAAATCAAGTATTAAAATTAGACTGGATAAATTCTTTGTCCTTAGTGCATGCAATTCCAAAACTGTTAATTTCCAACAGAAGGATTAAAGGAAATATCTTTCCAACCACCATTGATCTAGGTGGATATTGGTGGCCACCCACCTCTTCCAACTGTCTCAAAACAATTTTCTGACAATTTTGGCAATTTACTATTTTTAGCAGTTTTAACTTCTAGGGCCATTTTGAGGGCCTAAATGAAGGTTTTTCAGGATCGATCTTCTAAATGATTTCCAAAGTAATGATTGAGCCCCCAAAATGAATCTCCTCGATGATACTTTTCCAACGGCCTATCATACGCCTAAAACGGATATCGTATGCAAAAGTTACGACCCCGGGAAGTTGATGTACTAACTTACCCAAACGGGGCCCACATGACTTTTGGCGCTTCATCTCTTAGGGTTAGGTTTTTGGATGTCTAGGGTTTTTGGCATTTCCGTTTATTTTAAAAAGGCCTTTAGAGCCTCATTGTAATCATTTTCTTGCAAATGAGCACAGTTGTCACATCTCTTCTCAAAGATAAGTCGCCACCATTCCAACAAGCTTGTTTCTGCTGCATTTTACAGTTTCAACTTATTTCCCTATTGAATAGAAAACCAATTTTACTATATATCTGTTATTTTGTGTTAAGAACCTGTTAATAATCTTTATTTATTTCGTTCTGCTCATAAAATCCGGATCAGTGGTATCAGAGCATTATGCTCCTCGTCGTCTTAATGCATGTCCCCAACTAGGGTGGAGTTCAAAGAGTTGGGTCTCGAGCTTCTTTCTCTTGAGGACAAAAGCTCTCACACACCCAAGAAACCTCTCATTGCAAGAGAAAAGAAAGATGATGGGACAAGAGATCCTTCCAAACTGTTGATTAAGGAATCCCTCACGCAACAAAGGAACGAGATGATGGATAGTTTCGCGCAAATCCTTCAATGGCTACCAACGGGCGACGCATCTTCTTCGAGCGAAGGTGCCACCCCCTTCAAGGTACAAATAAACTTCAATATTCCTATATTTGAAGGTCAGATAGACGCAAATGTTGTAGACAAGTGGTTGAATATACTAGAAGGGTATTTTTCTGTCCATAACTTTTCGAATAGAGAAAATATTACTTTTGCGCTCCTCAAAGCCATTCCCCATGTCAAAGATTGGTGGGAAACTTTCTGTGAGCAAAAGGAAATAGAGGAACCCTCACTATTTATAGTCACGTCCACCTGGGATTCCTTCAGGGATGCTATTACAAAACAATAATACCCTGTCGGAAGTTATGACGACTTGTATACCAAATGGACCACACTACGGCAAGAAAGAGACCAAGTAGTGCCAGATTTCACAAATATCTTTCATACCTTGTGCACCAAGCTGGGTATCAAAGATTCGAAGCAACATCTGGTGCTCAAGTATCACGGTTCTCTGCATAGACACATCCAGACCGAAATGAAATTTTTGGACATCTCATCCTTGGGCGCGGCCTATTGATATGTCGTCAAAATCGAGCAGAAGCTCAAACAAAAGACGTGGAAATTTGGGCCTGGGAACCCCTCACAACAAAGGACAGGAAAGGGTGGCCCCAACCCACAGAACAAAGGACAGAGCAAATATGGACAGTATCAGGACAACCAGTCCAAGTCGCAAGAAGAGAAGGACACCGGAAAGACATAGAAAGATATCAGGAAGTGGTGTGACTTCCATAAGAGCCCTTGGCATAACACTGCTGACTGTCGTTCAAAGCAGTCGCTGGTGGCTGAAGTGAAAGCCTTTGAATAAGATGTGGGTTCAGACTCTGAGCCAGAACCAAAAAGGGGAAGATGGATCATTGATGCAGAACACAGTTCCACCGTTTCTACCACCAAGCTCCAGCCTGGTGAACCAGATGAGCCAGAAGAAGGAGAACGCCTCTTCCATTCATAGATGTTGGTAAAAGGCACCCCGCTGCACTTCATCATGGATAGCGGTAGCTAGAAGAACCTCATCTCAGTAGAGGTCGTCAAGCGGTTGGCCCTGCCGACAACACCACACCCACAACCCTACACCATTGGATGGCTCCGCCAAGGAAGCGATCTCTGCGTCTGTCAACAGTGTCGACTATCGTACGGCATCAATCCCTTCAAAGACGAGGTATTGTGTGATGCTTCTCCTCTCGAAGTTTGTGATGTTCTTTTGGGCCAACCTTATTTATGGAAATGTCATGTTGTATATGATTCTAGGCCTCGTAGTGTTATTATTACTTTGAATAGGAAATTGTACAGGATACCCGAGGCAGTCCCACCTAGTGTTATTTCCTTGATCTCTGCTAAGAAATGAATGAAGATCATATCTCAGACAGGGAAGTTTTTCTTCTTCGTGATTCTCTCTCAGAATAAGCGAAAGATCATAGCCACATCCAGGGTCTCTGCGGCCAACCTCTCCACACAACAGAAACAATTAGATAAGATCGTGGAAGAATACTCAGATATCTTCTCCTCACCTACTGGGGTACCTCTGCACTGCAAGGTCAAGCACCTCATCGATCTGAACCCCGGCGCACCGCTTCCCAATGGGCCAGTCTATCATCTCTCTTTGTTAGAGAATAAGGAGATCAAGCAACAGATCCAAGAACTGCTCCACAAGGGGCACATCTGTCCCAGCTCATCACCTCGTGGGATCCCAATCGTGTTGGTATAGAAGAAATATGGAACTTGGTGACGCTGCATTGATTATCGGGCTCTGAATAAAATCACAGTCAGAAACCAGTACCCGATTCCCTGAATCGATGACCTCCTTGATCAACTCACGGGGACCAAATACTTCAGTAAGATTGATCTGAAGTTTGGCTACCACCAGGTCCCGATAGAATAGACAGATGTATGGAAATCCGCCTTCAATTCAAAGGAAGGCATTTTTGAATGGTTGGTCATGCCCTTTGGTTTGACAAATTCTCCATCCACTTTCATGAGGATGATGGACGATATCCTATGACCATTTACCAATACTTTTGTAGTGGTGTATATGGATGGCATTCTCATTTATAGCAAGACTTGGGCCAAACATTTGCAGCATATTCAGCAGGTTTTGCACACCCTGCAACAGCACAATCTATATGTCAACTTGGAAAAATGCTCCTTTGGCATGGACAACATCCATTACCTGGGCTACATAATTGATCAGCATGGCGTACATGTGGATCCATCCAAGATCCAAGTCATCAGTGACTGGCGAGATGCAACCACACTCACTGAGCTTCGGAGCTTCTTGGGCCTTGCCAATGTCTACCACAGGTTCGTATTGGGATTCTCCCATATTGCATGGGCCCTTAGCCAAATAACCAGGGGTGGTGGTAAGGTGAAATTTGCGTGGGGTCGGTCCCAACAACAAGCGTTCGATGATTTTAAGCAGTTTTTGTGCTCATCCCCAGTACTTTCACTACCAGACCTGCAACATCCCTTTGAGATCGAGACAGATGCTTCAGACTATGTGGTGGGCATCGTTATCACTCAGCACGACCACCCCGTGGCCTATCATAGTGAGAAACTATCATATGTTGTTTGTAAGTACCCTACTTACGACAAAGAAATGTACTCCATTGCGCAAGCCTGCCCCAGTGGAGACATTACATTCTTGGGAAGGAGACAATCATCCACACTGATCATAAGCCACTGCAGTTCATGTAGACACAAGGAAAATTGCAGAATGATCACCATCAAAAGTGGTCCACATACTTGCAGCAATTCCACCTCAACATCAAGTATAAAAAAGAAAGCACCAATCGCGTCGTTGATCACCTCAGCAGACCACCAGTTGTGGCACTCACCACGGTGCTAGACTCATGCGGCCATGAGACCTCTAGATGGACCCAACTCTATGAGACAGACCCAGACTTCGCCACCACCTACCAAATGTTGGGTGCAAACGCAGTTGTCGATAATTTCCATCTTCAGGATGGCTTGTTGTGTCATATGGGCCATATCTATGTTCCATCAAGCGAGCGAGCGAAGTTGATCTGGGAATCCCACTATAGTCGAGTGGCAGGACACTTCAGTGTCGAAAAGACAGTGGGGATGCTACAGAAACATTTCTACTGGCAGAAACTTCGACAATAGGTGAGCAAGTATATCAAGTCCTACATTGTCTGTGTTATTGCCAAACCGACCACTAAGAAATAGGGCCTATACACCCCTCTTCCTACTCCTGACAGGCCATGGGAATCCATCTCTATGGACTACATGTCGGGCCTCCCGTCCACCAAGCGAGGAAATGACTGTGTTTTTGTGGTTGTTGATCACTTTTCTAAGATGGAGATTTTGGTTGCCTACAAGAAGAACATCACAACAAAGGCCACTGCCAAGCTCTTCTTTGAACGAGTCTAGGTACATTTTGGAATCCCACAAACCATTGTCTCACATCAGGACAGACGATTTCTCAGCACATTCTGGTGGAGCCTCTGGTCACTGCTAGACACCAAGTTCACCAAATCCACGGCCTTCCACCCCTAGACAGATGGCCAAACCGAGGTCGTCAATCAAATGATTGTGCATATCCTTCGCATGTATAATTCAAAGCACCCTTGCACATGGGATGAGAGCCTTCTCTATTTCCAACATATCTACAATCGAGCCCTTCATAGCTCAACCGGCTACATCCCCTTTCAGGTGGGGTTGGGATTCCAACCATTGGGTCCCATAGATGTTGCACTTCCCCTTGCAGTCACCTCGACCGACTCATCTCCTACTCCAAATGAAGCTGACAAAGCCACCCAGTTCATTGAGTGGATCCAGTACATCCACCAACAGGTTCAAGATATCCTTGTTGAAACAGAACTTAATTTTTCACCTTAAGGATAAAAAAATTTGGCATCCTGGAGTCTTTGCCTTAGTAAAGTTTCTATAAAATAAGGTTTTTCATCTCTAATGAATTCGAAATGCCTTTGTGGTTTATTCTTGGTAAAAGAATGGTTGAAATTAAAATTAATGTCTGCTCCAAACACTTTTTCGAATAACATTCTAAATGAACCCTAATGTTAAAACTTAAGAAAGATC
>ML822460.1:0-26614 GCA_009831015.1 Picea engelmannii | reverse complement strand
GGCCACTGCCAAGCTCTTCTTTGAACGAGTCTAGGTACATTTTGGAATCCCACAAACCATTGTCTCACATCAGGACAGACGATTTCTCAGCACATTCTGGTGGAGCCTCTGGTCACTGCTAGACACCAAGTTCACCAAATCCATGGCCTTCCACCCCTAGACAAATGGCCAAACCGAGGTCGTCAATCGAATGATTGTGCATATCCTTCACATGTATAATTCAAAGCACCCTTGCACATGGGATGAGATCCTTCTCTATTTCCAACATATCTACAATCGAGCCCTGCATAGCTCAACCGGCCACATCCCCTTTCAGGTGGGGTTGGGATTCCAACCATTGGGTCCCATAGATGTTGCACTTCCCCTTGCAGTCACCTCGACCGACTCATCTCCTACTCCAACTGAAGCTGACAAAGCCACCCGGTTCATTGAGTGGATCCAGTACATCCACCAAAAAGTTCAAGATATCCTATAGAAGTCCAATGGCAAGTATAAGCAGCGCCATGATCAACATTGAGTGCCACATAAGTTGCAGGTGGGTGACAAAGTTTGGTTGCACTTGTAGAAAGAATGTTTTATAGGACCCCATTGGAAGCTTCGCCCACTCCATTATGGGTCGTACACGATCACCAAGGCCATGGGGGATAATTCTTTTGAGCTCAACACTCCTCATTTCCTTGGCCTGCACCCAGTGTTCAACATGGATCTCCTTCGCCCTTATTTCCCACTATTATTGGACACCTCAGACGTAGCAGAGTAGATGACACCAACAGAGCTCAACCCCAACTTCATACAAAAGGCATCCAGTGATCAGATTGTGGACACACAAATCAAGGGCACTCGACAGCAAAGTATCTAGCTTTATCGAGTTGTCAAAGCAAGGCAACTCCTGCACCAAGGCAAGTGGCTCACTCGGGGCCAAATTCAGCAGAAATTTCCTCATCTGATGGGGGGAATCAATGCAATGGATACCATTTATTCCTAATGATGTAGGATTGATCCAAGTGTATATCGGTGGCCACCCACCTCTTCCAACTGGCTCAAAACAATTTTCTGACAATTTTGGCAATTTATTATTTTTAGCAATTTTAACTTCCGGGGTCATTTTGAGGGCCTAAATGAAGGTTTTTCGTGATTGAGCTTCTCAATGATAGCCAAAGGCATGATTGAGCCCCCAAAATGAATCTCCTCGACGATACCTTTCCAACGGGCTATATACGCTTAAAACAGAGATCATATGCAAAAGTTACGACCCCAGGAAGTTGATGTACTAACTTACCCAAATGGGGCCCACGTGACTTTTGGCGCTTCATCTCCTAGGGTTAGGTTTTTGGATGTCTAGGGTTTTTGGAATTCCTGTTTATTGTAAAAATGCCTTCAGAACCTCATTGTAATTATCTTCTTGCGAATGAGCACAGCCGTCACATCTCTTCTCAGAGATAAGCCGCCACCATTCCAGCAAGCTTGTTTCCGCTGCATTTTATAGTTTCAGCTTATTTCCTTATTGAATAAAAAACCAATTTTACTGTATCTCTGTTATTTTGTGTTAAGAACCTGTTAATAATATGTAGTCATTTTGTTCTGCTCATAAAATCTAGATCAGTGGTATTAGAGTGGTCTACTCCTTGTCGTCTTAATGCATGTCCCCAACGAGGTCGGAGTACAAAAAGTTGGGTCTCGAGCTTCTTTCTCTTGAGGAAAAAATCTCTCGCACACCCAAGCGACCTCTCATGGCAGGAGAAAAGAAATATGACGAGACAGGAGATCCTTTCAAACTATTGATTGAGGAATCCCTCATGCAACAAAGGAACGAAATGATGGATAGCTTTGCGCAAATCCTTCAATGACTAACAATAGGCGATGCATCTTCTTTGAGAGGAGGCGTCACCCCCTTCAAGGTACAAAAAAACTTCGATATTCCTATATTTGAAGGTCTGATAGACACAGATGTTGTAGACAAGTGGTTGAATCTACTAGAAGGGTATTTTTTTCCATAACTTTTCGAATACAGAAAAGATTACTTTTGCGCTCCTCAAAGTTGTTCCCCATGTCAAAGATTGGTGGGAAACTTTATGTGAGAAAAAGGAATAGAGGAACCCTCACTATTTACAGTCACGGGCACATGGGATTCCTTCAGGGATGCTATTAAGGAACAATACTACCCTGTCAGAAGTTATAATGACTTGTATACCAAATGGACCACACTGTGGTAAGAAAGAGACCAAGCAGTGCCAGATTTTATGAATATCTTTCATACCTTGCGCACCAAACTGGGTATAAAAGATTCAAAGTGACATCTGGTGCTCAAGTATCACGGCGCTCTGCATAGATACATCCAGACCGAAATTGAATTTTTGGACATCTCATCCTTGGGCGCGTCCTACCGATATGCCGTCAAAATCAAGCAAAAGCTCAAACAAAAGACGCAACAATTTGGGCCTGGGAACCCCTCACAACAAAAGACAGGAAAGGGTGACCCCAACCCACAGAACAAAGGATGGAGCAAATATGGATAGTATCAGGACATCCAGTGCAAGCCGCAACCAAAGAAGGACACCGAAAAGACAAAGAAAGATACCGGGAAGTGGTGCGACTTCCATAAGAGCCCTTGGCATAACATTGTTGACTACCGCTCAAAGCAGTCGTTGGTGGCCAAAGTGAAAGCCTCTGAATTAGATGTAGCTTCAGACTCTGAGCCAGAATCAGAAAGGGGAAGTCGGATCATTGATGCAGAACCCAGTGCCACCGTTGTTACCCCCAAGCTCCATCCTGGTGAACTAAGCGAGCCAGAAGAAGGAGAACGCCTCTTCCATTCACAGATGTGGGTAAAAGGCACTCCGTTGCACTTCATCATGGATAGCGGTAGCTAGAATAACCTCATCTCAGCAGAGGTCATCAAGCGGTTGGTCCTACCGACAACACCACACCCACAACCCTACACCATTGGATGGCTCCGCCAAGGAAGCGATCTCTGCATCAATCAACAGTGTTGACTGTCGTATGGTATCAAGCCCTTCAAAGATGAGGTATTGTGTGATGTTGCTCCTCTCGAACTTTGTGATGTTCTTTTGGGCCAACCTTTTTTATGGAAACGTCATGTTGTATATGATTCTAGACCTCGTAGTGTTATTGTTACTTTGAACAGGAAATTGTACGGGATACCCGAGGAAGTCCCACCTAGTGTTATTTCCTTGATCTCTGTTAAGAAATGTAGGAATTTCATCTCTCAGACGGGGAAGTATGTCTTCTTCGTGATTCTCTCTCAAAATAAGCGAAAGATCACAGCCATATCCAGGGTCTCTCCGGCCAACCTCTCCACACAGCAGAAGAAAGTAGATAAGGTCATGGAAGAATACTCAGATATTTTCTCCTCACCTAGTGGGGTACCTCTGCACTATGAGGTCAAGCACCCCATCGATCTGACCCCCGGTGCACTGCTGCCCAATGGGCCAGTCTATCGTCGCTTTATGTTAGAGAACGAGGAGATCAAGCGACAGATCCAATAACTGCTCCACAAGGGGCACATCCGTCCCAACTCATCACCTTGTGGGATCCCAATCATGTTGGTACAGAAGAAAGATGGAACCTGGCGACTCTGCATTGATTATCGGGCTCTGAATAAAATCACAGTCAGAAACCGGTACCCGAATCCCTGAATGGATGACCTCCTTGATCAACTCATGGGGGCCAAATACTTCAGTAAGATTGATCTGAAGTCTGGCTACCACTAGGTCGAGCACATTCTGGTCGAGCCTCTGGTCACTGTTGGACACCAAGCTCACCAAATCCACAGCCTTCCACCCCCAGACAGATGGCCAAACTAAGGTCGTCAATTGAATGATTGTGCATATCCTCCGCATGTATAATTCAAAGCACCCTTGCACATGGGATGAGAGCCTTCCCTATGTCCAACATAGCCACAACCGATCCCTACATAGCTCAACCGGCCACATCCCCTTTCAGGTGGGGTTGGGATTCCAACCATTGGTTCTTATAGATGTTGCACTTCCCCTTCCAGTCACCTCGACCAACTCATCTCCTGCTCAAACTGAAGCTGACAAAGCCACCCGGTTTATTGAGCGGATCCATCACATCTGCCAACAGGTTCAATATATCCTACAAAAGTCCAATGAAAAGTACAAGCAGCACCATGATCAACATCGAGTGCCACATAAGTTTCTAGTGGGCGACAAAGTTTGGTTGCACTTGCATAAAGAACGCCTTAGAGGACCCCATCGGAAGCTTCGCCCACTCTATTATGGGTCGTACACCATCACCAAGGCCGTGGGGGATAATTCTTTTGAGCTCAACATTCCTCCTTTCCTTGGCCTGCACCCAGTGTTCAACGTGGATCTCCTTCGCCCTTATTTCCCACCATTATTGGACACCTCGAACGTAGCATAGCAGCTGACACCAACAGAGCTCAACCCCGACTGCATACAACAGGAATCTAGTGATCATATTGTGGACACACAGATCAAGGGCACTCGACAGCAAAGGATCCAGCTTTATCGAGTCATCAAAGCAGGGCAACTCCTGCACCAAGGCAAGTGGCTCACCCGAGGCCAAATTCAGCAGAAATTTCCTCATCTAATGGGGGGACTCAATGCAATGGAATGGATACCATTACTTCCTAATGAGGGAGGATTGATCCAGGTGGATATCAGTGGCCACCCACCTCTTCCAACTGGCTCAAAACAATTTTCTAACAATTTTGGCAATTTACTATTTTTAGCAGTTTTAACTTTCGGGGCCATTTTGAGGGCCTAAATGAAGGTTTTTTGGGATAGAGTTTCTCAATGATATCCAAAGGCATTATTGAGCCCCCAAAATGAATCTCCTCAATGATACCTTTCCAATGGGCTATCATACGCCTAAAACAGAGATCGTATGCAAAAGTTACGACCTCGGGAAGTTGATGTACTAACTTACCCAAACAGGGCCCACATGACTTTTGGCGCTTCATCTCCTAGGGTTAGGTTTTTGGATGTCTAGGGTTTTTTGAATTCTTGTTTATTGTAAAAAGGCCTTCAGAGCCTCATTGTAATCATCTTCTTGCGAATGAGCGTAGCCGTCAGATCTCTTCTCAGAGATAAGCCACCACCATTCCAGCGAGCTTGTTTCCATTGCATTTTACAGTTTCAGCTTATTTCCTTATTGAATAGAAAACCAGTTTTATTGTATCTCTGTTATTTTGTGTTAAGCACCTGTTAATAATCTGTATTCATTTCGTTATGCTCATAAAATCCGGATCAACCATATTATACATCGTTGTACCTCATAATTGCATCAAGTTGTACACATCTATTTGTGGTTGGCTCTGACCATTATTTGTTAACTGGGATAATCACACAAATATTAACTATGGAATATCACCATTCATAAATTGCAATTTGATTCAAATGACAAAGCCACTAGGAAGCCTCCCTTGAAATGATCACTAGTATATAAGTTATTCGTAAATGGTAGGCCTATGGCCTATTTGTTTTGTCCACATAGTTCCTCTGCAAAAATAAGAAAAAAATGTTCTTTGTTCTAGATGCAACTCTAAGTGCAAACATTCTCAGTTGCTTGTCATCAACAAACAAACAATACTATGTTTCTAAATTGGCCCACTACTTGGTTTATTTTCTATGGAAAACCAAGACTAGTCAACGAAAAAAACAATTCTATTTTCACAAACCTCCCTTTGTGCCAATTACAACCCAACAGTTAGTCAAATACAACAGCAATTGACATAATACTCTATTTCTTGTTTACAAGTGCTTACATGACACATCATATATGTTTGCATAATCTGTTTCAAGCACTCTAATTCAGATTGCTTGTTGAAGGTAAATTTTGCCAACCAGATAGAACTGTGTTTAATGCATACAATCAACTATAACTTTTCCCATTCATTTACCTTTGTTCAAGCAAATAACAACTATGTAATGACAACACTTTATGGTCTTATATGTGCACACACATATTTAATCGCACATATCTCCATCCCTTCAACGAACAAGATGCATGGCTATAGGTAACACTATTTATTCCAGCGTGTTTGCATAGCACTCAAACAAAAAATAGATGCTAGTGATTTAGCATTGGATAGATATTTCAATGCCTATAGGTAACAGTCACAATTCATACCCATTCACAATATGTATTCCAGCAGGGATACAATGCATGGATATAAGTGTTATTTATCACCATGCATCAATTTAAAGAGTGGGGTGATGTCATTCATTAAAGATGATGCCAAATTTGTGTGGGGAATGCATACAAGCTCTCGGGACTAAATTAACACACCCAAAGTTTATTCTAACGATCAGTTAGAGGTGGCGTTGTGTCGTGGGCATTTAAAAATGAACTTCCAACGATTTTACAAGCAAGAGAATGATGGAGAAAGTTGTCAACGTGTATGGATATGGGGTATTCAAATAGACCACATGATTCAAGCAACCATGTGATTCCCAAATTATTGATAAGCATTGTATCTAAGCATGAGCCCAGTGCACCAATGAATTGGGTAATGGATTTTCAATGTTGTGTTGAATAAAAAAGAATTGGTGATGGCATTTTCATTCAATTATTGTAACATAACACTAAATCATAACAATTCATAAACCATAGAGATTTTAAATGAACCATAAAGACATATATTTTACCCTGGAAATCCAACTAGAAAAATAAGGTTCTAGGGATTTTCATTGAGAGGAATTGATTAAAAAAATGGTGATCTATGCTTTGGAAACCTTATACATTTTTATTCACTAGCATAAAAAAATTTATAATTGGATTGAAATCAACAACAATCTTTGCTCATGTGTGGCTAAGCACAATGTCTCCCTTGTGCTACAATATTGAGTTGACTGCCTCCTAGATATTTCCTCTCTACAACTGCTCTTCTTCATTTCCTTTTAGTGTATGCTCTCCTATTTTCCATTGAATGTCCTTATTCATCTCAGCCTTCATTTTTAATCAGTTGCCATGGAAGTCCAACCATCACAATTGTTCATTTCAACTTCCAAGTAATTTTTTGGACATTTCCTCAACTTTGCCAAAAAAATAATTGAATGCTTATTACAAAGTTTACAAAAATATTTTGGTGAGGATCCAATTTGGATCAACAAAGGAAATAAAATCACTTTGTGAAATAAATTTCTCGGGGGAGAGAACAATAGACCACCAAATTACCATCAAAATCATTGAGAGAATAAATAGCCTATACCAAAACCCTATGTGTTTTTCTCTCTGGACATCGTCGATAATTGTTGGCCTGAGTAACTAAATTTCTATGGAGAGGTATCCAAATTTCTATAAAGAGGTATCAATGGTATAGGGGAAAAAACATTATCCAAATAAAAAAACAACCTCCCTAGATCTGGTAATATATGGTAATTTATTTTGTATTTAATCTCTTATGGATACCATAAGCCGCATGAAAATCTCACCAATGTTGCAAACTATTTGCAATTAGATCATGTGAAACGTTAAGGGTAGTGTGTAGCTCTCTCCATATGCAAAAGGTTTGAATATGTTGTGGTAAGGTTAACTCCACTCAAGTCCACTAGTCGGAAGGCAATGTTTCCACCACACTTAGAATCGCTCCCAATCGAAAAACGTGTGGAAGTTAGAAATGGTGTTGATCAAAAATCATACGGAAGATGATTTTGTTTGGGGTGACTCATTGAAAGTCACGACTCTTTTAAATATAAGGTCCATGATAAGTAAGGGGTATAACTAAAAAGGCTTTTTAAAATGAGGAAATTTCTCGCCTAAAAGGTCTTAGTCAAAAATTACTTGCAAAAATCAAGAAGTCAAAGGATAAGAAACAATGCATTTAAAACTTGGAACAAAAGAATCAAAATATCGAGAAGAAACTATCATTAAAAAATAAATCTAATGCCTAAGGAACCTTAACCAAAGGTTGCTTTAACAAATCAAAATGTTAAAAGATGAAAATTCGAAGAATCAAGATATTAAAAACAATGTCGACAACTCAAAAAGTGAGGAAGAACTTTCACACCTAAGGGTTCATAATCAGAGCTTACTCACACAAATTAAGAAGATAAAGAACGATAAGAAATTGCTAGAGAACAAGTTAGAGCAACTTACGAACAAGGAATTGTTGATTAGTAAAGAAACAATGATTGATTCTAGTGAACTAGACAAGTCTTATAACATAAAAATCAAAGTTGTGGAGAAAGGAACCAATACTAATCCAATCAACATGACAACTCAAGAATATTCAAATTCATTTGAAGTAAGGATAACTTCAATGTCAACAAACAATGGAAATTCCAAGCATCTCTACCAATAAAATTTTAAGGATGAACAAAGCGACACAAGTGTGCAATGATGACATACTAACAAAAGTGAAACAAGAAAACACTACAAATATGATAACTGGAATTCATACTACAAAGACACCTTATCGGCATCATAATCATAAGATTCAATACTTAAACCAACTAGTATATCAATATTGTTCGAAACAAAGACAATATTCAAACCATATCTGAAGAATATGAATTCCAATACAATTCAATATCAAAGTAGAAGTCATCTTGGAGATCACACTACAACAAGTTCCTTCCAATAACCCTATAAAGGCACGGTCCCTCAAAAGATCAAATTAGGGTTGTTAGTTCCTCTTGCAATTCAACAATATTGATCAACACTTAGAAGATCATATTGTTTCATGTCCTCGACCATCACCAATGCGAGAATGAAGAATCATGGGAAAGCAATTCCACTTAGAACGAATACATAAGTTCTTTTTATGCTTTGAGGACAAATCATTTCTAAAGGGGAAGGCAATGTAATAAACATAAATAAATAATAATAGTAATAGTAATAGTAAATAGTAAATAAAGTGTCTCGTCCTAACTATAGACATGATCCAATGAAAGGAATTGACTCATCAACCTCGTGACATGTCAATGTGTATATATACCATCATGTAGGTCATTGTAACTATCATATCATTCATTCATATTTTATTTATTATATTTAGTCCTTTATGGATTTATGTTTATTTTCCTTCTTATGTTGGATATTTCTATTGTAAATGAATTTCATTCATTCCAGTTCCAAAATGCTTCCACTGTTAGATGGATTTTTTTTTCTATAACCAAATACTATTATTAAATCATGATAGGTTGAAAACAACTTTCTAAACCAAGTGAGGAACTTATGCTTATAAAAGGATGCCTTTTGGACTAGTAAACATTGGTGCCATTTTTCACTAAGCAATGAACATCGCTTTTGGAGATTTGATCAACCGGAGTGTAGTTATATATCTGGATGATGTCATGGTGTACTAAAAAAATTCTTTGATCATCTTTAACATCTAAAATGTATTTTTGAAAGATGCAAAAAGTATGGGATTTTATTAAATGCCAAGAAAAACATTTTTGTTGTCACTAAAGGTAAATTTCTCAAACATATAATCTCTAAGGATGACATATTGGTAGATCCTAAAAGAACTAAGGCTATCACCTAGATTCCCCTACCTCATAATAAGAAGTCCATGCAATATTTCTTTGGGAAAATAATTTCTTTGAGGTTTGTTTCAAACTTTGTAGAAACGACTAAACCTTAACAAAAGATAAAATAGAATGATATTGTTTTCAAATGGACTTGAATTGATAAGGATGCTTTCGAAAAGATCAAGGTTGTTATTACTATTGCACCATCATTAAGCAATCCTAATTTCAGTGAATATTTCTTCCTGTATACATTCATGTCCAATCATTCCCTAGTTGATGTGCTCATGCAAAAGGGTAAGGAAGCGAGTAAGTTCCCAATCTCATTCATGACCATAGGTCTGCAAGGTGTTGAATTGAATTACATATGTTGTGGTTAAAGATATTTCAAACCTTGTAATCTAAAAATCTATATGAAGGTTATAGTCCCACATTTAGTTGTTAGGCCATTATTTGTGTAGAAAGAACTTGGTGAAAGAAGAGAAAACTAGATGATCATTATCCATGAATATATTCTTGACATTAAAATTGCTACTATTGTTCACGGCCAAGGACTTTGTAAGCTAGCAGCTAAGGGAAAATAACAAGCTGACATTGGTGAAGCAAGCTATGAGAAAGAAATTTATATGCCTACTAATGATGTTTTTTACATCTCAGTGGACATAGACTCATGGTATCATGAATTGAAATTCTATTTGCAGCATGGGTTCGATCCTAACTATTTGGATGCAAGAAAGAGAAAAACCTGATAGGTGAAATTTGACCAATACCAACTCATTAATGGCATCCTCTTCTGAAAAAATATGATGGTGTGCCACTAAGAAGCCTAGAGAAAGAGGATGTTGAAAAAGTCCTCAAGGATTTACATGATGGACCAATGAGTGAGAACATTTTTGTTGAAACAATTACCCATCATATTTAAGAGATGGGTATTATTGGCACACGTTGTTCAGAAATGCACATGCCTATGTCAAAAAATGCAAAGTATGCCAAATGTGTGTTGGAAGAGAGAGAAAAAAATAGCCATGCCCTTATAGTTGGTTACAACTAATAGACCTTTTGAATAATGGGGTTTGGATATTATTGGTGAGATAAATCATAATTCTTCAAAGAAACACAAGTACATTATTACTACCACGGATTACTTCACCGAGTGGATGGAATCTGTTCCTTTGGTAAATGTAAACAAAATAGTCATAATCCAATTTCTCAAACAACATCTAATTACCAGGTTTGATATCTCACTTGTGTTAGCTTTTCATAATGCTTTGTATTTTTCTTCATTAAAATTGACTGAATTTTATTTGGAAAAGGGTATTGTTTTATGGTATTCAACTAATTATTATCCTTGGGGAAATGAGGTAGCTAAATCAAACAATAAAAACTTGGTTTGAATCCTTAAGAACGTGGTGGTTGATGACCAATGAAACTAGTACAATGTGCTTCCCAATGCCTCATGGGAAAACTGAGTAACTCCTAAGGCAACATTAGATACTTTGCCTTACTATCATAAGGAAGCTATTTTACCTCTAAATATTTGTTTACCTGCCTTGTAGTTATCTTGATCAACACATGGGAAAAAATCCTCTTCCATCCAAAATAGAATCAGTACTCTACTGAAATTAAAAGAGGAGAGAGAGAAAGTTATGCGGAAGTTCGCAATCCTCCAATAGATTGTTAAACACTAGTTCAACAAACATGCATGTAGAAATAAGGATTTTCAAGTTGGAGGTTTTGTCCACGAGTGAGATAAGTCGAATAAGGAAAAAGGAAAACATTCAAAATTTCAAAAACTTTGGCCAGGACCTTTTCAAGTAGCTAAAATGATTAGCAGTGATATGTATCAATTGTAAAACATGGAGGGGGAGTTAGATTTCCTCCCAGTGGATGGAAAAATTTGGAAGTGGCATTTTAGTTAGTTTTCCGTAAGGTGGCTAGTTTGTATATAGTAAGTTTTATTTCCTAAACTTTCCTTGATTTTAGTGATTATTTCAAATTTGTTCTTTCCTTCCTTGTTGTGGATCCAATTTTACTATTTAGATTTTATAGGATTTCTCTAGATTACTTTAAATTTCCAATATTTTATTTTGTTGTGTAATTTTTAGAAATTTTGGCTTGCATTGCACTAATGTATGTTTACATTTGTGGTCTCCTACTCTCAACTGAGGTCCATGAACATCAAACACACCCAGAAAAGTCTTATAAACTCCCTATGTGCTACCCAATCATGGTCGGGAAAGGAGAGGATCCAAGTAGGGATTGTAAGGATTGCATAAAGTATTTAGAGTAGTTTAGGATCTGGAACATTCCAAGTGACTAACTCCTTGATGACTCTCAAATTCAAGTTGTTAGTTAATGAATTATTTCACTAAAGGGTTTCATCCACTCACATTAAAATCAATTGACCAAATGAAAGGTAACAAGTCAAACATCTAGGGATCAATATTTCAAGTGGATATTTTTATCACTCTGGCATAGTCAATCAATAAACATGTCCCTAAAAACAGGCATCATCACTACCCACTTGTAAAGAGACATTGCTTCCCCCATCCATCAGTTGCTAAAGCAATATATAATTTATAAAAGATTGGGAAAGGAACTTCAGATAATCATGGGGACATGAAGATATATTTGTCAAGACTATGCATGTTCATTGGTAGTGGAGCTAGTTTTATGATGTCAAGGTGACTCCATCATAGCTATGGATGCTTGGTGTCAATGGAGCAATACCAAGAGGATGTTAAAATACATGCTTACATAAATATTTAAACTCGGATCTAAATAAGCATTGTGATTGTGGATCTAACCTAAATCATTAGATCATGTTGAAAGGTAACGAATTTCACTAATTTCTCCCTTCTCTTCAACTAGTGAGTAATGGTGCACGGTGCACACAACAACATTAAATTCAAATCCACATTTTATTGCATAACCATGGATCTGCTTACCTTGCTCCAGAGCCAATAAATGTTGACATGTAGGAAAAACACTAACCATTGAATTGCTTACCTGGTAGTAATCTTTTGTGTAAGCCTTAATAGTTCAGAGTTGTAGCAGTCATGGGTTGTTCAAGAAAACTATGTTTCTCTACCTAATTGGCATATAATTCAATGTAAAACCATGGTGAATGTTCTCTTGAATTATTTTATTGTTATGGGTAATGATTAAGGTTTTAATTAGGCCTCAATCGAATACAAAAGAGATAAGTATAATGCAAATTTTGAAATGGGGATTTATTGGTACGATTCTTACCATTGTTTGATAGTATTATAGCATCTAGTAGTTTACTTATGAATAAAGTGACGTTGATAGCAAAGTTGATGAAGAACCATTGTATTTGGTATGATCTAAGATGATTTTGGTTGTTTCTTTAAGTAAGCTTGTGTATTCAACGTGTTGAAACTTGAGTATGATGCTTTGTTGTTGCAATAATTGCATTTAGTAGAAGTTGCATAATCATGGCATGTTTCATGTTCATGCTTATTGTAATATTGTAGGCTTGTAGAGAGACTGATTATAAGAAATCCATGAACTTGTTGAATGATCATTGGTTTTTAATAGATTGTATTTCATGACACAATGCCTTGGTTAGGCATTCTTTCAAACAATTTGCGGTCAATATTAACATTCCCACTTTTGGCATACAGTTCTATATCAATCTTGAGAAATGACCACAACAACATTAGATTTAAATCCACTTATTATTGCATAACCATCAATATATACCACTAGTAGCATCCATGATACATCAACCAATAATCAACAAAACAAGACGATAATTTATTTTAAACAAAACATAAGGAAAGAACACAAACCAACCATTACAAGAATTCTTTCAAGATTGAATTAAACCATAAGCATAATAAACACTCATTGACAATAACACCAGACATTTACAAATCCAACCTTTGCAATCTACATGCAACTTGGCATTTACAAACCCAAGAAGCAATACAACTTTAGGCCAAGTTCTCAATAGCATAGAATATTCATCAATCTAAGTCCAAGGCTCCAATTCTCAAGCCAACAAGACAATGCTACTTTCAAGCCCTCATATAAAGCCATTATCACCATGCTAGAATTTTCAAAGTCCGAAGGTCATATAACATTACTCATTTCACAAGCCAATGTGAATTCTAGTTTTACTTTACCAACTTTAAGAAACAAAACATTCAATAAGAATCCATAGGGCCAAACACAAATTCAATAAAAATTGCAATTTCAATCAAGAGCTTCATCGTAGTTTATCTACTTGCACAAATAATATTTGCTACATGCATGAAATCCATTCATATATGTTGTACTAGCCTCATCCAGTAATCAAGGAAGGCCTTCAATTCCTTTTGTGAGCCATCATACAACAAAAGAACTCAACTACATCAATACCAAACATTAGTTTATAATCCCAATGATAAGGCCATTATCACAATATTGATGCCACACCTTTTACCATTACCAGACTTATATTGCCTCAAGGTCAAAGGATTATCTCATAAGCTATATTTTTGTTTTGTAAGTGAGTAGGAGTAGGACTATCTATTCATATGCACAATAAAATTTACATTACGTATATGTTTAAGTAACAAAGAACATGGCATTCAAAAAAAATTCAATTGCATCTGTCTTAATGGAAAATATCATGGCAAATAGCAACATTGTAATAAAAATTTGAAAAATTACATATATGTCTAGATATAGAATATCATCGTGTTCAAAAAAAAGGTAATTGTTTGTTTCACCAACTTCTAAAGCATGGCCTTTATAAATCAAACTAACATCCCTACTTGGGCCACTGGGGAATCCTTTGCAGTTGTTGTGTCTTACTTAGTTTTTTTTAGCCCTTTTTCAAACCCTAGATTCCATCGATAAGCTTCTAGTATTTATCATCAAGATATTGCGATTTTTCTAGATTCGTGGACAAGATGGGTTTTTCTTTCTCTACAACAGAGTCCATGTGGCATGTTATGATCTCCTTGGTGTGCCAATATAAATTGAGAGAGAGAGAGAGAGAGAGATTTTTTCTTTCTCTACAATAGAGTCCATGTGGAATGTTATCATCTCCTTGGTGTGCCAATATAAATTGAGAGAGAGAGAGAGAGAGAGTTTTTTTTTCTCTACAAAAGAGTCCATGTGGCATGTTATCATTTCCTTGGTGTGCCAATATAAATTAAGAGAGAGAGAGAGAGAGTCGGGGTGTCCCTCTCCTAGGGATACCAGTGTATAGCATTATGTGCAAGCTCTCTTACCACAAACCTTTTCCTCCTGTTATCCCTAATTCCTAGTGATAACTAAGGAGATGATGTCTCAAGGCCCCCAAGTTACAGACAAGGAGTATCGAGAGACAATTTGACCAGCAGTTTCCACTTACACAGATATAAGCCCGCTTCACCACCACAGATCTCAGGTTCATCATGAGGGTATGCACCACATCAGCTTGCTTTAAGAAGACATTGGGTCTTGCTCCGTGAGGTACAAACCAGGTATTATGGTGAGTGTCATTTCAATATTTGAGGCATTTGAATTTGTTGCATTTTAAACTGCTTTTGATTATTTAATGTTTGCTTGGAAATTATGCTCTTTTCCTCGTTTCACCTTGGTGGTTGACATTGTGCCCTAGTAAGTGGTCACCTTTAGGGATAGGTTTGTTATTGGGAGGTCCTCTTGGCGAGACATCGTGCCATGCCTAACCATACTTGTCACTTTCCACACTTCATCCCCTCATATCCTTACCTTTTGGGATTTTAGGGTGTACTTACTGAAGAATAGATTGTCCCTCATTTCATGGGAAGAAGAGGTTGAAGGCCCGTAGGTTTGTAGCTGGAAAAAGATAAAATCCAATCAAGAATCTTCTAGATACACTCCCAGAGATCCCGAGGACAATGAAATATCTCTCATAAAAAACTGATGGGACCCATGAAAAATAACCAATACAAAATGCCAACCAAGGTGGAGCATGTGTGGGCAATGTTTTTCATGCTTAGGTAGAAGCCCCACACATTGTCTTCAATTTGGAGAAGCATGATGTGACCAGGGTAGAGTCAAGGTGGGCATTTTTTTCACGCTTAGGTAGAAGCCCCACCTCGGCTTCAACCTGGAAACATCTAAAAAAAACAAAAGGCAATAAATGGGCTTCGAAAAAGGTTGCATTGAAAATGAAGGTGCAACACACCCTCTACAAAGGCACCCATAAATTACACATTACGATCCCCTATATGTCATGAAACCCATGCCCAAAAGTATTTCCCCCATCCATGTCACTTTGTCCACATGACCTAGAGAGGGTTTCAATGGGGAAACACTCCTAAACTTGAGGTACAATTCACCCAATAGGTCACTTTGTCAACCCTCCCATACCTAAACTTGGCAAATTACATAGGGTCTTTGAGCACTTGTTTAATTTGATGAGGTGGTTTTTGATGCACGTGTTTGGCTGGATCTTTTATAGATTTTATTTACTCATCGTGATGCATTTGAATTTATATCCTTGGAGGGTGTATTCATTTTCTTTGCAGGACCTAGTTGGTAGACAGATTTGGAAGAACAAGCCTAACTTGGGATTCCTTGGGACTTAAAGCCTACAGGTTGGATACCATGGCCCACACACTAGACGATGATGGTAGCTTTTGGAGGCATGAGAGACACCTTGGGGGATCTATCCTATCCCATTTCCATCCCAACGTCTTGCTCTTGAGGCCAAAACGTCACACTTCAAGAGCTTGATGTCACCATAGGGCTAGGGTTTTGGTGGTGGCATTATTGATGATGGACACTTGGCACGTTTTCATGGGAGGAGGAATGGATTTAAGGAGGAAACCCTAGCGCGTGAGAGGGAGGCCCTAGAAGGCCCAAGAACTTCCATTCTTTGCTCCAACAACTTGCAAAAAGTGTCAAAACGTCACCCTTTAGAGGGATGATGTCACATTAGGGTTTATTGTGTATTTTTTATAATTAAATTTGAATTTAATTGATGTAAATGGGAAAATTAAGGGTTGTTGACGCTTTGCTTTATGGTTACCCTACAATTAAGTGTACAAACACTTTTAGGGGGATTTGTATCAATAGATATCAAACTCTTGTCATTTTATCACAACTCTCCCATTGTGAGAAGACTATTGTGGCTTAAATTTGCGCCCTACTTGGGGTATTTGGATATCTCTCTCTTGTGCAAATGATTTTTGGTGATCTCGCTTGGTGAATTATTGAGCTAAGGTGGTGTTGTGGAATTGGTAAAGAAATTTTTGCATGTGTTGGTGTTTTCTACTTGTTTCATTGATGTTATTGTTTTAAACCCTTGGACGAGTATAAGAGGATACACCCTCCACCAAGGTTATTGTTATTTGCAATTTGATAAGTCATTTTTTGTAAGATTAATAGGAGGAGTACAAGGCTATACACCCTCCTAGATTTACCTTAGTTTGATTTGCATGACCTAGGGAGTAAGACAGTTTACACTCCTAGGGACATTGTGGATCTAACTCATATTTTCAAGAATCCATTCACCCAAATTTTAAAGGCACTAATTTGAAGTTTGCATTGGAGAAATAAATTAGTTGCATTGGTAAACGTGATTTAGAGAGATATTGATCTTGTTCAAGTTAGATTATTTTTGTTGATGCTTTGAGGTTCTTAAGGCCTCTAGGGCGTCGTGGTTTTCTTGGTCTTCTTAGAGCTATAACTCAACAAAATATATAGCCATTATTGTTGCAGCAAATTACCCTTTTTCTTATCATAACTCACATTTCAACCATCAAAAGTTGCTAATAAATTGCTCCTATAATCTACTAGCCTCAGCACACTTTTTGGGTGGTTTACTTGTTTGTTTTGTAGGTTGAGATTTTATGTTGTAGCAATAGTTAGCTACAGCCATAAGGCTGACAAAATATCTCTGCAATACTTGTCTATAACGGCCATATTTTGTTGCTAAAGTATTATGCTTTCATAGTTGAGTTACACTAGTGATTTCTATATATATATATATTGACTTCTGCAAAGAGATACAACAAGCTTAACTTGCTCGTCTGCTTAACATTAATCTTGTATACTCGTCTTTTCTTGTGTCTTGGGCAGGTACAATCATCTTTCGCAGGTACTCAAGCACTTGGCAACCATAGACCATCCTCGAGACTCGTTATCAATCCATTTCTCACTTAGAAACTTGAACTATAGGGGCATCACTTCTATCATCTCACTTTTCGTCTCATTTCCCCCAAGGGTCACCTGGGACTCCCCCCTTGTGTTGGATTCTTCCTTCACTAAAGAGAGGGGAGGTTTTATCTGAGGTGAGAATGGGTAAACTCTCCCATCATTATCGCCATCTTGTGGATTGGGTCGGGGTTTTCCCAACCTATAGTTTGCATGATAACATTATGGCATTGTTGCTATGGAGGATTTTGAATCCTCTTTCATGCCCTAACGACACTCTAGTAAGCTACCATCCCAAATCATTAACCCCTAGATTACCTGGCAACTCCACTTGAGCGACGTTCCCCTTCAACACTTGATGAGCTCTTCTTGAATCCCATCTGGTGACTCTACCTTCCCAGAATCCATCTTTCCCCAAGACTTTTCCCCCTTGGAGATTCAAGCCTTCAAGGGTTTACTGAAGAAGGCCTCCTCTCAAGTATCCCATTGTAAAAACCCTTTTCCAAGGTACCCTTCCCCTTACTCCAATGGCTCACCCTTGGGATAAGGACATTTATAAACCCGTAAACATGGTCACCATCCTTGGATATCCCAATACCATGTCAAAGGAGTCTCACAAATGGTTGCCAAAGTTTCTAGGAAATATTAATCATTGTTGATGATCACCTCTATGCCATGGGTCGAGACATGGAAAATGTAGAAGTGGAACATGAGGATGTAGCAATGAATCTACTAGCCTCATCATTAACTAAAGATGCTCAAAGATGGTTCAGAGGAATTCCTACTATTCACATAGCATCTTATGAATACTTTTCCAAGTTATTCAAGAACAAATGGACAACAAAGAAAGACAATGGAATTCATGCAGCTCAAATCAATCAGATAAAGAAGAAGGAGAATGAAAAAAAGTGAGTGAATTTGACAATAGATTCGACAGATTACACAGCCAAATCCCGATAGATCTACGTCATCTAGATATAGTTGTTTGTCTCCTTTATATGAATGCATTCGATGGGAAATTATGTTTCATCCTAAAGGAAAAGGAGCCCACAACCCTGGCACAAGCCAAAGAGTATAGCGCATAGAATGTAGAGAACCTTCTTAACTCAAAGGTTGACCCTTTTCAGTATTCTTGTGCCAAGACAGAAGAAAAAAACAAAAGCTTCTAGTAGTAGTACACCATATCCAATTGCTCTCTTGACTCAGAAGATAGACCAGATGAGTACTCAGTTTGTCCAAGCTCACAATCATATCATGGGCATGTTATCATGCAAACTATAGGCTAGGAAAATCCCAACCCAATCAACTAGATGGTGATAATGGTGGGAGAGTTTACCCACTATCACCTTAGATAAACCATCCCTCACTTCTGTGAAGGAAGAATATGAAACAAGGGGAAGTCTCAGTTAACCCTAGGGGGAAAGTGAGATGGAAAGTGATACTTATGAATATATGCCCCTATAGGTCAATTTTCTAAGTGGAGAGTGGCTTGACAACGAGCTTCGGAGGTAGTTTATGGTTGCCAAGTGCTTGAGTACTTGCGGAAGATGGTTGTACCTGCCTGAAACACAAGAAAAGACAAGATAAAATCTAAAAACTCCAATGGAAATGAAAGTTAAGCTTGTTTTCCCTAATTGGAGCAGTCAACAAAAATATATATCAACAAATAAAACAACTAGTTGTTGCATATTTAACCATCAAAATTGTCAAACAATTATTGGACAATGAAGTACTAAAACAGTAGATAACTTTCCAATAATTAAGCATGAACTTTGACGGTAAATTAGTGGTGTCAAATGAAGTTATCAACAAAGTGTTAGGGAAGCCTTATGGATATAGAAAACAATTTCTACAACAGTGATTTCCAACCATAAAAATCAACAAGTAAACCATAAAAAGCATAGCCCATAACCAGTAGAACAATAATCTAGGTTTCGAAGTCAATTTCCATGGTAGAAAAGTGAGTAAATGATGAAAGAAAGTAAAGTTTGTTTCAGCCCTAATGGTTATAGCATTAAATTTATTGCAGCAATGAAATCCTTGGCTAAAAGAGGATGCCCTTAGGGCACAAGAAAGCTTATAACATGTATAAAATATTTCAACTTAAACAATTTTGATATCTCGTAATTTTACGTATCCCAATGAAGTGATTTTATTTCCCCAATGCAAGAGATTAGTGCCTTTAACTATTGGGTTATGGAGTCCTTAAAAATGAAAGAGATATTTGTGCTAATTTCTTGGGGGTGTAAGCCCTTTTACTCCCCAAGGAAAGCAAGACTAGCTAAGGAAAACCCTAGGAGGGTGTAAACCTTTTTACTCCTCCTAGTATTCCTTTATGCAACAAATTATTCCAAGAAAAATATGATGGTCTTAGTGGGGTTCTATGCCCTTATACTCCCCAAAATCTTAGCAAATTAACCTTGTGACCAAGAAAAGAAGCAATAACATGAAAGATTCCTTAACTATTCGAAGCATTAAAAAGATAAATTCCTTTTAACCAAGAAAATCCACCATAAAAGCAAGAAAAAGCCTCCAAGAAAGATAGTTCCTTATTTCTTAATCCAATAGACAAAGAAAACCATAGTAAGAGATAGTAGCAAGAGAGATAGACAAAATTTCCCAAGTAGGGCACAAATTTCAAACAAGAATCCTCTCCAAGGTGGGAGAGTGTTGATGTAAAAATGAAATGAAATGATCTATATTTATACAAGTCCTACTAAAATTATTTGTCCACTTAATTTAGGGTAAACCATAAAGTAAGGGAGCAACAACCCTTAATTTTCCCCCTTACAATATAAAATTCAAATTTAAACCTAAAATGCACATAAGAAACACTAAAGAAGCATGATGTCACCCATTTAGGGCAACGTTTTGGAACCTTTAGCAAATCATTGAGCTTGGAGATGAAACGTTGGGCCTCCAAAGGCCTCCCTCTAAAGCACTAGGGTCCTCAAGGTGCCCCTCTCCGTCGAAATATGCCAAGTGTTAAGCAACAACAACCACCACCGCAAGCCCTAGCCCTAGGGTGACGTCAACCTCCTCAAAAGTGACGTTTTAGCCTCAAGAGAAAATCGTTAGACTAGCTAAAGGTTAGGTTATGTCCTCCATGGTATCTACTTAGGCCTCCAAAGGCTAGAATATTCATTCGGTGTGCAACTCATGGTATCCTACCTATGGGCTTCAAGCCCCAAGGAAGCCCAAGCTAGGCTTGTTCTTCCAAATCTATCTGCCAACTAGATCTTGCAAAGACAATGAATACACCCTCCATGGATCTCAAGTGAAATGCATCATGATAAGTAAATCAAATCAATAAAAGATTCATCTAAGCATGTATATCCAAACTACCTCATCAAAATAAACAAGTGCTCAAATACCCTATGCAATTTTCCAAGTTTAAGTATCGGAGGATTGACAAAGTGATCTATTGGGTGAATCGTACCTCAAGTTAAGGAATGTTTTCCAAGTGGGCCTCTCTCTAATACATGTGGATAAAGTGACATGGATGGGGGAAAGACTCTTGGGCATGGGGTTCATGACATACAAGGGATTGTAGTGTCTTATTTATGGGTCCCTTTGTAGAGGGTGTGTTGCACCTTTGTTTTCAATGCAACCTTTTTCCAAGCCCATTTATTGCCTTTTATTCTTTTAATATGTTTCTAGGTTGAAGCCAACGTGGGGATTCTACCTAAGCATGAAAAAAAGTGTCCACCTTGACTCTACCCTGGTCAAATCATGCTTCCCCAAGTTGAAAACATGTGTGGGGCTTATATCTAAGCATGAAAAACAATTCCCACACATACTCAACCTTAGTTGGAATTTGTATTAGTTATTTTTCACGGGTCCCGTCAGTTTCTTACGAGAGACATTTCATTGTCCTCGGGATCCCTGGTGAGCATATAGAAGGTTCATGATTGGATTTTATCTTTTTCCAGCTACAATCCTGTTGGCCTTCGGCTCCTTCTTCCCATGAAATGAGGGACAACGCCTTCTTGGGTCAATATACCTGGAAATCCCAAGAGGTAAGGAGATGAGGGGATGAAGTGTGTAAAGTGACATGTATGATCAAGAATGGCATGATGACTTGTCAAGAGGACCTCCCAATGGAAAACCTATCCCTAAGGGTGACCCACTTACTAGGGCGCACTGTCAACCACCAAAGTGAAACATGGAAAAGAGAATTATTTCCAAGCAAATGTTACATAATCAAAAGTAGTAATATATGCAACAAACTCAAATGCCTCAAATATTGAAATGACACTCACCATAATACATGACTTGTACCTCATGGAGCAAGACCCAATGTCCTCCGAAAGCCAGTTGTTGTGGTGGATACCATCGTGATGAACCTAGATCTATGGTGGTGAGGTGGGTCTTTGTCTGTGCAAGTGGACACTGTTGGTCAAGCTATCTCTCGATACTCCATTTCTGCAACCTAAGGGCCTCGAGACATCGCATCCTTAGTTATCAGTAGGAATTGGGGATAACATCTGGTTGCTACTTAGGGACTTTTACTCGTTGTAGAGTGCATGAGAACCGAAACATATCATGGTGGACTTGTGCCTACACTAAAACAAAAAACTGTAAAATACAGGGTGTTTCTATCACCCTTTGTCCATATATATCAAATCTCAAAATAACAACTAGTCTAGAAAATATATTTTTTGTTGTATTTTTTCATATATAACATGTAAATCAATAATGCAAGAAGAGAAAAACAAAAATCAAATATGAAATGAAACTAAACTACCATAAGCAATCAATATGCAAATGCAGGAAATCAAAATGATCTACCTACTTACATGGGGCCCTGAGGTCCTGAATATTAGGTGATAAGTGATGTCAAGTGAAGTCATACAACCAGTGCAACCACATGTTCATGATTTCATCAAGGTATCTCTCCATGTGCTTAATCATCTAATATAACAAATATAAGTTAAGAACATAATAATCATGAGCATAAATAGACATATAATCAATCATGAAATGAAACTCATGGAGATGGGTGGGAGGGAGGAAACCTTGCTAAAAATAGAAGCCGCAATTCTGATCATCCTGGAAATCCTACCTGAAAGGATAACCAAAATCTCGATCAACCCATCTTTGAAGAGGGATACCATAGGTACACTATGGCTCATCTTCATCCCCATTAGCATGATCACTACTTCGTGAAGACTAAGAATACATGAGAGATCCCAAGAAGACCCCATGATTTCCCTTAGAAGAAGAAATGAGGTAAGGGACAGGCTCATGTCTAGAAAAACGTTGCTTCTTCATCTCTGAATCCCCGTAAAAAGACCCAAGATGAAAATACTTTCGCTTTGTAGAGTGAGACTTTGATTCCTCTGAGATGGCCATGACCTAGTGTAAAATTGAGGATGAAGGTGGCTGAAAGTACTCATAGAACAAATCTGCATCCCCAAAATGATCTGCATCATAACTCCCAAAGGATGACTGAAAATCAACCTAAAAATGTTGCAATAGGTCATCCTCAAATGGACGGAACAAATCTATAATCATATCATCACCAGGTTGCCAAACATCTAAACCATACATGCATGAAGACCAGTTCTCTGAAGATGACAACTTAACCCCTTCCGCAGGAGAACCACCCTGTCGTAACTAGGATCTTTATCAAAAATAAAAATACCAGCATACCATCTACATTTCTTAGTCTGTATGACAGTCTCTATATGCTCATCAACCATATCCAATGGTTCTTTCATGAGACCATCAGTATGACTAAAAATGACCATCTCTTTCTCTTCATGTGTAGGAAGAACATAGGTTGGAGCGGCTTCAACAGGATCTTTAAATTCTACATCATTGAGACTAATTGATTCTTTATGTGCAGGAGGGAAGCAAGGTTGAAAGACTTCATCTTTGTCAAGTGGGACAATGGACATCAATGTATCATCTGGGTCTTCATCATTGAGATATTCTTCTACAGTAGGTGGATGATACTCTTCGTTAGTTTTACATTCCTCATCTATTGTCTCGTCATCCACCGGAAAACCTTTTCTACAAAGAGCGTGTTGAGATCTTGGAAAGTATCTTGCCAATAATGCCTGAGAAATTCTTCGATGAGATTTGTAGAAGATGATATACTTTTTGGATTCATATTACAGGAAAAACCCCCTGCGAATAGGTGAACTTCCTCTTGGATCCTAGACCCCTATAACCAAGACAGAAAGGTGTTAACATTGTACACTGGCATTCCTTCTAATGAAGCTAAACTAGTCAAGGAAGAAGAAGAAAAGAGTATAAATACCTCTTAATGAAGTTTGTCCTTGTGCGATCCAGGCTGATCTTGATCTCCAAGCTCTTCAGAAGGTCCTGCAATCCAATGAACAACAAAGACAAAACATGCTTCCTATTCTACCATGATTAGCTTCGAAATAGATCTATCAAAAGAAACAAATTCATGAAACATACACAAACTTGAAGGAAACGGGCCAAGCACGTATATATTAATGAAAACGAAGCAAAGTGCTTACAACTGTAGATGCAGATGTAGCATCCTCACCAAGCTCTCTTTGTCCAAGCCCTTGCTCAAAAGTTCCACAATCATAATGACTATACTTTCACCGATTATTCTTCCTTATGATATCATAAGTTTGATGCCTTCAATGTCTCCCCCTTTCACCATGAGGAGGCCTCCTTATATAGGCTTTGAGAGGCCCAACCACCTTATATATTCTTGGGATAGGTTGAGGATATTTCTCCATCAGTTGTTGATCCTCCCTAATATTCAGCCTTGACCTCAGATTCGAATCAAACTGACTTCAGAGACAAGGGGGATCTTCCCTTGATTTCCTCAACATCACAAAGCTCCCCTATAAAGGTGCAGAGATTGTTGCAACGCTCCCCCAAAGGAAGGCAAGGAGCACTAGCGCTCCCTTCCAGTGGGTAGGGGAGTGTTTCCCTTAAAAAATGATTTTCAAGTGGTCTTTCTCAAGGCAAAATATTTGTACTCTTCATCAAATGACATATCCTTCTTTTAACTAGACTCTGAGGATGTCTCAAGTGTTCTTGTGATGTCGTTCGAGATAAGAAATAGGCCAGATGACAGTATGATATTTGCGACACTTGTGACACTTGTGATGTTTGCAACATCTGTGGCCAAAGTGTGACACTTGCGACACTTATAATTATGACAGTAGGTCATCATTGAAGTGAGTAATTTTTATGTGTAACAGATTTCCCCCCAAAGTGTGAAGTTAGAAGACGAAAATTGATGACTAAAGTACTTTGTAGACTTTTTCGAGCAAGGGTATGGACTCGGAGAACCTAGTAGAAGTTGCATACAACCATAAGACAAATGTTATGATATGTTGCAAACCCAAGGCAGGCATACCTATGCTTGAGTGATAAAGACTTCCAAGGTATGGCCGCCATAAGGTACACTACGGATCCATAATTATTTTAATAAAAAGGTATAGCCACAAAAGATACAATGTGGATCTATACTTCCATGATATGAACTGATCGTAGCCACGAAAAATACATAGTGGATCTACGAGACGACAAGACATAGCCACGGACCAATACAAAGTGGATCTATGTGACAGTATATGTATCAATATTCTGAAAAATAAACTTTGTCGCAACCTGGGCAAAGTATATATCAAAGTGATCACTCAACCCAGGGTCTTCTTACTGATCCCGATGCAGTACGAATATAACCATGTGAATAGATGTCTTGATGTCTAACATGGTAGAAACCACTTGATTATCTGTCGATGAGGTAAATCATTAACAAGTCCAAGGGAAATCACCATTGATGTCAATGATTCCCAAGGTACCCTAGTACATTCCAGCGAATGTGAATAAATGAGTTGAAGTTGAACATTCATGGAATCATCCGATCAGAGGTCTTGAGAATAGTTTTCCTCTCTGTAGAAAGCTCATTAAAAAATGAAACAAAAATCTGGGGATTGAACCCGGAGCCTTGAGCATAGTTATTTTCCTGTGTCAATCTCATTAAAAAATGAAACAGAGGTCACGATCATAGTTTCTCTTCTTTGTGGCAAGGTCATTAAAAAATGAAACATAAGCTATGAACATATTTTTGCTTCTCTGTGGCAAGCTCTTTAAAAAATTAAACAAAGGCTACAAGCACAGTTTTGATTCTCTGTGGCAAGCTCGTTAAAAATGAAACAGAGGCTACGAGCATAGTTTTTCCTCTCTGTAGCAAACTCGTTAAAAAATTAAACAGAAATCTGGGGATTGAACTCGAATCCTTGAGAATAGTTCTTCTCCTGTGTCAAGCTCGTTAAAAAATTAAACAGACCTCTCATACCAAGTCAAGTCTTTCGTTAGGTCTCGTATTTGAACCTTCATTTCATCCGCCCTTATCCTTTTTCTCCACCTAGTACAGAAACAGTGAATGAACTGAAGCTTGGGGGGAATGTCTCCAGCCTTTGATTATCATTATGGAGTTAAGCCGCTATATTTTCAAGCTAGGGGCAGAGTACCAACCATCCATGGGTATCCCTACCTTTGGAAATTACATTGGGAATTTACAAGCATAGTTTAATTTTGTTTCAAGCTTGTGTAAAAATGAAACCAATACCAAGCTTAGTCTTTGTTCTTTCTTGTGCTCACAAAAACATGAGAATGTAACCGAGTAGAATTTTATCACTTTTTCGGACTCGTAAAGGTTATACGAAAAAGGAATCCCCTGGATTAGTCTTTAAGCTCTTTTCAGACTCTCTAAACATGAAAAGATTGCCAAGTGATCTTGCTTCCTTTCCCACTCGTTAAAAGGTTTGAAAGGGTGTCTTTCGAGTGATAATTTATCTCTTTTTCGACCTTGCGAGACTAACATTACGAAAAAGGACAACCCCGGAGTCGTCTTTAAGTTCTTTTCAGACTCTCTAAACATGAAAAATCACCGAGTTTACCTTCTTTGGACTCGTTAAAAAAATCATACATTGAAGGGCCCATATGGGACCAAACCCTTACTTCTTCCAGTTCGTTAAACAAAGGAAGAGGGA
>ML822459.1:148990-160900 GCA_009831015.1 Picea engelmannii | reverse complement strand
GAGGATAAAAAATACTCAGTGAAAGGAACTCTCCTAATGAATAAATCCTAATGCAACTGACTTAAACTATGATCCATGTAAACTTATTACATTATTATCCCACGCAGGGGAGCGGAAATTCCGATTACAACAAAATGCTGAAGGCCAAAACTGCGTTGTAGAAACAATAAGTCTTCAACTTGGTAACACCATCGGGTGCATATCTTCATGGTATATGGAGTTGACCCCCTAGTTGAATAGGTGGTCAACAACTTGAACCAAACAAATGACTGTAGACCACATCAGATGTTGCTGTGATGGACAGCAATGAGCTAGTCAAGCTACGACACATACCAGGAACATTACTGCCATTCCACTCTATGATAATGGGTTCATTGTAGAGAATCTAGAATACATTTCTGCCATTCTTTCCAAGGCTATCAAATGAGTGTCAGTTGCCTATTTTCATTCTACAATTGATTGGAAACTGATTAGGACCAAGGGAGCGAAAGGGATAGATATGATTATCTAGGGGAGAAGAATAATGGCAAAAATACTCAAATTTATGCATCACAATCTCCTGCGTTTCATATAACTTCCATTTTCCCAATAATGTTATGAGCTTTCTGGCTTCCCCTTTCTGTCTTATTCCTTGTATACTATTTTTCCCAATATAATTTTCTCCTCCTCTGTCATGATCATTGATTCATTCTCCTTTGCTTTTCATGATTGCTTATGTGGTTCTGAACATATGTCATTGTTTGTTTGATACAGGTGCATCCAAATGTTCCATGCATGCTTTTTACCCCAATATGTCCACACTCACTGTCATTTCGACCTGTGATACTTCCAGATTCAGCTCAGCTTGAATTAAAGGTGAAGCTTTTTGCAATAGGATCTCCAGGAAGTTGATAACATCTCAAAATTAATTCTGATTCTGGTTTAACTCAATACTCCTTTTCTTTCCAGTTCTGATGCTGATGTTGAGCTAGTGTCTCACACCTCTTAGGGTTTTGGCCTAGCTTATGCTCTTCTCCTTCTGTTATTGTCCTTTGTATCTCTTTTATTTTGATAACCTTTTAGCATCTAGGAGTGTTATAGGCACTCCCACAGTTTAGTGGTCACTGATTATACTCTCTAGTTCCATTGACCTATATCTTGGTCATTTGTGGACATTAACAAAATTATTTTATCTTGTCTTATCTAACAAGCATATACATATACATAGCTTTGATATGTGCAGAATGCTTTTGCTACCTAGAAAGATTATATCAATTATTGGTTTGTATATGGATTTGGAAAGAGAAAAAATCTTATATGCATAGGATCCTAATGTCTCTGGAACTTGGATTCATATCTGTTACTAGCAGTATGAAACTGACTTTGAAAATAAGGAATTCGTTGTTGTTTCAAATTATGTTTTATTTTGGAACAGGCTAAAAGACATCCTAAGGGGTCCAGTTTCATCTGAAAATTTTTAAGGGCATATTTTCACTCCAAAAATGCATTCAAAGTTCTCTTTATTCTAGAAGAAGGGACTCCAAGAAATGCCCTTAGATATCTGTATTTGATTTCAATATTCCTGTGAGATAGAAATAGTGCCGTGTAGTTTCATAGGCGCCAAACCTATTTGAATGCATTGTTACAACAGGTACCTAAAATTGACGTTAGAGATGAAATTGAGATGCTATCTATTAGAGTTGAGAAGACTTTTTGGATAATTATATTGACAAATGGACTGATAATATGAAATAGGTAAGTTCGAAACACTGGAGTTTCCCTATAATATATTGCCTGGCCTGTTCATTATGGTCCCTATTATTTTTTGCTAGAAACTGGAATATATTAATAGCAATTTGGCTTACAGAACCATCTTCACCAGCACTGATGAGAGGAGACTAAATTGCCTGTTTAATTCTGATCACAGAAGATTCACAGTTTAAATTTAATTCTATACTAGTAACTAACGTCTAGAATGAAATTTCTTCTAGCCTCTTAACTTATATTCTATTTCTGAATAAACATGTAAGCAAATTTTTCTAAAAGACTCCATCTTGACTCCTACAGGTTACACTTCACCTTCCATACGGTCCAAGGTTCTCCATGTCTTCCCTGGACATTGGAGTTGCTGTATAGCATTCTTAGTCAAACATAGCTTTGTTGTTTTCTGTGATAGACTTCGCTTTAGAGGTTCTGGAACCAAATGACGACTCGCCATAGCATTGCATTTGCTATGGATGGATTATTCTCATCTATGCATGGCGGACTAATCCAAAAATCTATCATATCGTATTTGGTTGCAGTCTGATTGTCCTTTCAAGCAGAGATATCTATCAAGATACCTTTCTTTTCGAGGTTGAGATTAGGAGGTGGGATTGCCAATGAAGAATGGATTTTTTACTATATACTTTGCTTTTTCTTTCAGGAAATAGATGCCCTAGGCATTCTTTATTTTGCTATTACTACTTGCTACATTTTCAAGTTCTATTTAACTATTTTGGTCATTAATGGATATTAACATAATTTAAATTTCATTTCATTCCTGAATTCAATTCTCATTGAATTTTCTGTCTGAATTCAACGAGTCTTGGATCCACACACAGGTCATATAGTGGTTGAATCAAACTCCATTTAGTCCCTTAATTTTAGTTGTATTTTTTGAATAGTTGTGTATGTTACCCCTCCATTCTAGGGGCAACTAAGGAGATCATGTCTCGAGGCCCACGGGTAGAAGAAATGGAGTGCCGAGAGTCAGACTGACCAACAGAACCCATAGGGTCCCTCATGCTCATGATTGCATCACCACTCATCACCAACAACAGAGCAACATCCACTACACTGGCTTGGCCCTAGAGGACAATAGGTCTTGCTTCATGAGGTAACAAGTCCAGTCTCATGGTAAGTGTCACTTTAATAATTGGAGCATTTGAGCATGTTGCAAAGAATCCTTTCTTGATTATGGAACATTTGCTTGGAAATTATACCTTTTTCATAATTTCACCTTGGTGGTTGTCATTGTATCCTAGTAAGTTGGTCACCCTCGGGGAAAGGGTGCTACTGGGGGGTTCCTTGAAGGGTCATCATACCATTCCCATCCATACTTACCACCTTCCATCCTTCTTCCCCTCCATTTCCTCATCTTTTGGGTTTTTGGGTTCATTGACCCCAAGAAGGGATTGTACCTCATTTTATGGGAAGAAGGGGCTAAAGGTTCAAAGGTGTTGTAGCTAGTAATAGATAAAATCCAATCACTATTCTTTCAGATGCTCGCCCTAAGGTCCAGAGAGCAATAAAATGCTTCTCCATAAAAATCAAGGACCTTCTAAACACATAATTAATCAATGTCCTCCTTGTTGAGGAAATGCATTTTGCGGTGTCTCTTACTTTCCATTGCATATGGAACTCTGTGTATTTCTAGCTTCAAGTGGCATTGTTGTACTCCTTACTTTCCATTGCACATAGTACTCAATGTTCAGACTATAAAAAATTAAATGGAAAGGGCTTGGGAAAAGGGTTTCATTGCAAACGAAGGTGTGACACACCCTCACAAAGACACCCATAAATGAGACAATACGAACCCTTGTATGTCAAGAACCCCATGCCTAGAAGTCTTACCCCAAATCCACCTCATTATTCACTACATGACTTAGATAGGTTCCTCTTGGGAAACATCCCTTGACTTGGGGATTGGCTTACCCAATAGGGCACCATGACACCCCTCCCATACTTAAGTTAGGAAAAACTTATAAGGTATTTGAGCATTTGTTTAGTTTGAAAAGGGGGGTTTGATGCACATGTTTGGGTGGTTCTCATATTAAATGTGGCTTACTTGGCATGATTCATATGACTTGTGGACCCTTGGAGGGTGTACTTGTTTGTCTTTGCAGGGCCTTTCCAAGTGAAAAGATATTCGTGAAGCAACAATGTCATTTGGATCTTCATAGGGGCTTGGAAGCCCATGAGATGGATGCTAGATCCCATGTTTGGGGTACCATTTGATGATGAGTGTTGCACCTTGATGATGGAGGACGTTGCCTTTGGAGGCATCTTGGCATGGCTAGAGGATGAGACTCCACCCTTCTCCACTAAGATGTTGGCCTTTGGAGGCCTAGATGTCACCCGTCTAGCTCTTGACATCACCTAGGGGCTAGGATTTGATGGTTCACATGGTGATTTGATGGGAGGAGGCACTTAGCATGGAATTGGCACATGGGGGAGTGACATATGGCCTTTGGAGGCCCAACATTCCACCTTTTTAGCCTAGACATCACTCCTATAAGCCTAGCGTCACCCTTCTAGGTTTATATTTTGATGTAAATTTAATTTTTGTAAAATGAAAGAATGATTTGAGGGGGTCGGCCCTCTTTTTACTTTTTTGTTGACAAATTAAAGTGGACAAATTGGTTTGCAAGGCGTCATATAAATAGAGGACTTTGCCTTTCATTTTATCATCACATTCCTCTCCATTGAGAGAGCACTACTAAAATTTTCGCTATTTTTGGGATATTGGCTCTTTTACCTCATGCGCTATCTCTTGGAGGTCAAGTTTGGATGGTTCTTTGCTGATTTTTGGATGGTATTGCTGCAATTAGGGTTTGTTCTTGTCATATCTTGGTGAAGTAAGTAAAATTCTGAATTTTGTCTCATGCTATTAATGTTTAATGGTGAAATATTTACTTGTTCATATTGAAGATCTTGCTTGGAAAAAGCCTAAGAGAGGAGCATAAGTGCTTCCTCCTCTCACAAGATTAATTCTATCCAAAATTTGTGAACGAAATCCTACCTAGGGTTAGACTCCTAAAGTCCTAAAGTACTAGCACTTTAGGAATTTAGCCCTAGACTCTTGACTATGACCTAGTTGAAGTATTTAAGAAGGGAGAAAAGGTTGCTAGAGCCCAAAAGTGCTTGCACTCTAGCAAACCCTTCTCCCCAAGGTTTAAACCCTAAGGCCCTAATGTGCTAGCACCTTAGAGTTTAAGCCCTACCTCTTAACCTTTGCTATTTTTATCTCCAAGTTATATTACATTGCTGTTGTAAAGACTCCATAGCCCTAAGGCACTAATCATTTAAGCTCTCTTGTGGTGAAAGTGATCAACAAACTCTCAATTTTCATTCTCTCAAACTTTCTACTAACTTTACAAATTCTAACTTGGGCTATTTCACTAATATACTTGCTGCTGTTGCAAAAGTCTGCTACAGCCATCCTAACATACACTAATTTGATGCATACATTGCTCTAATCGTAGCCTAACATACCCAGAAATTGCATCTAACAATTGGACAATGATCTATTGAGTTAATGCTAAGTTTTCAAGGTAAATTGTTGCAATTCTGAAGTGTATTTCTTGCTGCTATTACAAACTTGTACTTGCTGTTATAAACTGTTGTACTCCTGCAATTTTGTACCAACCACAATAAATTATCATTGTCTAGTGTCTTATGAGGTTTTGATTGCATACTTGTACTTGAAAATCATCATATATGTGCTATAATTGTTCTTGTTCCAGGCAGGTACTCATACGAACTCTATACCTCATACATTTCACAAACCTAGACTTATCGTTAGGTGATCAAGAGAGGGGGTAGTAGGCTTGGCTAATAAACTTGCTACTTTGATCCCTTGAGGTCACTCGGGAAGCTTTCCTTGTGGTGGATCTTCTCCATCACTAAAACATGGGGATTTCTTACTAAGGTGATAGTGGTAGGATTTCCTGTAGTTACGCAAATTTGGGGACTTGCGTTGGGGCTTTGACACAAGTACAAATCCTGCGATAACAATGTACATCGAATCTATCTCCAAGTTGGCCAAATTATCCTGATTTGGGTTGCTTTTATTGACCCCTATGACTACCCAAGCCTGCAATTAGTCATTGTAGGTATTGGATAAAGTCATGGCACCCTAGAAAGTGTGAAATATTTTTTCAAGGGATTTATAGAAGTAATAACTGTAACCCAATTTCTAATAATGCATTTCCGATTTCTAATATGTAGCTTGATATGTCCATCACAAAGGTAGATTATGCATGGACTCTTGATAAGTTGTATCAGTGTAAAATTATGTACAGGTTCAACCTATCTTAAGGTAGGGTCAAAATAAGCCTGTTTAAGCTGGCTTTTATTGGCTCCCATGACTACCCCAAGTTTGCAACTGGTCATTCTAGGCATCGGAGAAAGCCATGGCACCCAATCAAGTGCAGAAGTTTGTTTCAACAAATTACTACGATGCAACACCCAATTTTTAGTAATGAATCTCCTTACTTCTGTTGCTGAGCTTGATATTCTCATCGTAGTCTATTATGCATGAGCTGTTGATAATCTGTATAGTCATGCACTGGTTGGATATTTCTTGGGTCGAGTCCCATTAGATGCAGTTATCTGCAACTGGATTAAGGAATCTTGGGAGATACATGGCTAGAGGGTGGTGGGTATCTGAAACCTTAGTGAAGATTTCTTTTTTTGCTTCCAGTTGCTGAGCATCAATACTAAATAGTAGTCCTAGAAAGAGGACAACAGATGTTTTGGATGACCCTAGTAGTCTTCTCCCGCTGGGATGAAACATTTTTGGCTTACATTTCACAAAGGTTTGGGGACAAGTTTCATTGTAGTAGTGTTATCGCACGAATTGTAGGTTGGGAAAAGCTCGACCCAATCTACAAAGGTGGGACAACCATGGGAATACCTACCCACTGTCACCTTAGATAGGTATTCCCCTCGATTTAGAGATGATAAGATCACCTCAAGGGGGGAATCCCGGTGACCCTAGGGGGAAATGAGATGGAAAGTGGAGTAATGGAAGGTGATGCCCCTATAGGTCAATGAAAGAAGTGGAAGATGGCTTAAGTAAGAGTCTTGTTGGTAAGGGTAGGTTGCCAAAGTGAAGTGTACCTGCAGAAGAGTGTGATACATGCCCGAGACAAGACAAAATGAAGAGATACAAGCCAAAATATCCAATGGACAAGAAAGTGAAGCTTGCCGTCCTATATTGCAGCAGTAAACAAGAATATATATCAGCAAGGGAAAATATTGTCAACTGCAGAAATAACCATCCAAAGTACAAAAGAATTATTGGAAAATGAAGCACTAGACAAGCAGGTAATATTCCAGTACTTGAGCACAAGCTTTGATGGTAAAAGAGGGCTGTTAGATAGTGTTTTCAGAGAATTATAGTGACAGCCAAGTGGCTGTAGCAAAGATTTGCTAGAACAACAAATTTCAACCATAAAAAACAGCAAGTAATCCATCAAAAAGTTAGCCCATAAGTAGTAGAACAATAATAGTGGCTTCCAAACAAATTTCCACGGTTGAAAAGCAAGTTAAAGTTAAAGTTTGAATGTGTTTTGCTACAGCCCTCATGGCTGTAGCTTTTGTTGGATTATAACCAGAGAACTACCAAGCCAAACAAGACACCTTAGTGGCTTGAGCAAGCTTAAGACACCAAGAAAGTATTCCAACTTGAACAAATTTAATATCTCTCAAAATCACGTGTACCAATGCAAGTAATTTTTTTCTCCAATGCAAAGATTAGATTAGTGCCTAGTCTATTGGGTTATGGAGTCTTGGATGTATGAGTTGGATGTACAATATCTCTAGGGGTGTAAGCCCTTTTACTCCCTAGAGCATGCAAAACCAACAAAGGTAAACCTAGGAGGGTGTAAGCCCTTTTACTCCTCCTAGTAACCTTGCAAAAATGACTTATGAACTAGCAAACAAGATGAAGCTTGGTGGAGGGTGTATGCCTTTATACTCCTCCAAGGATTTTAGACAAGAACACTATGAAACAAGAAGAAATTACTAACAATTGCAGAAAATTCCTTACCAATTCCACAAGATAGCAAGATAAAACCCTAATTTCACCAAGCAAATTCCATCCACATGCAAGAATAAGTCTCCAAGAAGGGTAGCGCACCACTTTTCTACACAAGAACAAGTACTGGCATCCAAAAAATTGCATAAGAGAGATGTAATTCTCCCAAGAGGGGCGAATATTTCAGCCAAGTAGCTCTTCTCACATGAGAGAGTTATGTTCAAATGAAAAGAATTTGGTATTTATTTATACAAGACCTAATAATAAAGTTTGTCCACATAATATTAGGGTAAACCACAAAATAGGGAGGTTGACCTCCCTTATTTTTCCCCTTTACAAAATTAATTTGATTTTTACACAAAAAGAAACCCTAAAGGTGACGTCAAGCCCTTCTAGGGTGACGTCTTGGCATAATTGGCAAGTCGTTGAGTAATATGAGGAAGTCGTTGGGCCTCCAAAGGCCTTCCCTTCATGCGCTAGGGTCTTCTCCATGGTGCAAGGGATCCTCCTCATCACAAGGTGCCAAGTGTCCATCAAATTATCATCACCACCATCAAACCCTAGCCCTAGTCAAGATGTCAAGCCCTAAAAGTGTGGTGTAAGTCCTCCAAAGGCAAGTTGTTGGGCTAGATAGGGCTAGGTGTCAGCTTCAAGATCTCCTCTCTTGCCTCCAAAGGCAACGTCCATCCTCTATCTTGCCTCAAGGTCCAAGTCATGGCATCCAACCTGTGGGCTTCCTGCTCCAATGAAGGCCCAAGCTAGGCTTGTTCCTCCAAAACGTCCATCAAACAAGGTCCTACAAAGACAGATGAATGCATGCTCCAAGGGTCTCAAGTCAAATGTATCATGGAAAGTAAAATCACATTTAATACAAGAGCCACCTAAACATGTGCATCAAAACTACCTTATCAAATTAAACAAGAGCTCAAAGACCCTATGCAATTTGCCAAGTTTAGGTATGGGAGGGTTGTCAAAGTGACCTATATTGGGTGAGTCATTCCTCAGATCAAGGGATGTTTCCTAAGTGGAACCTCTCTAAGCCATGTAAGGAAAATGGAATGGATGGGGATACAACTTTTGGGCATGGGGTTCATGACATATAAGGGTTCGTATTGTCTCATTTATGGGTGCCTTTGTAGAGGGTGTGCTGCACCTTCGTTTTCAATGCAACCTTTTTCAAAGCCCATTATTTGCCATTAATTAATTATAATCCAGAACAATTGGGTACTCCAAATGGGTAAGATAAGACTTGAAGGAAGTACCACAATGTCACTTGAAGCTGGAGGTACATATAGTGCCATATGGGTAAAGCAAAGGGTATAACGCACTTGTGTAGATCCCTCAACAAGTGGGACATTTATATATGTGAAATTTGCTTTTGCAGGTCTTTAATTATTTTAATAGAAACGTTTCATTGTTCTCAAGACCTCTTTGGGCGAGCATCTAGAAGGTTATAATTTTGTCTTTTATCATTTTCTAGCTGCATTCCCTCTAGGCCTTCAACCCCTTCTTCCCATGAAATGAGGTATAATCCCTTCTTGGGTTAGTACACCCAAAAATCCCAAAAGATAAGGAGACGAAAAGGATGAAGTGTGAAAAATGATAAGTATGATCGGGAATGGTATGATGACTCATCAAGGAGACTTCCCAGTAGCAAACCTTCCCCCAAGGGTGACCACTTACTAGGGCACAATGTCAACCACCATGGTGAAACAGGGAAAAGAGCATAATTTCCAAGAAGGCGTTCTATAATCAAAAGCAACTTTAAATGCAACATACTCAAATGCCTCAAGTATTAAAGTGCTACTTACCACAATACCTGACTTGTACCTCATGGAGCAAGACCCATTGTCTTTCGGAAACAGGCTAATGTGGTGAATGCCATCACGATGAACCAGAGAAGTGTGGTTGTGAAGTGGGTCTTCATCTGTGTAAGTGGACATCACGAGTCGATCTATCCCTCATCATTCCATGTCTACAACCTGAGGGCCTTGAGACATCATCTCCTTAGTTATCCCTAAAAATGGGGGATAATAGGTAGGAGGGATGCTCCAAATTTCAAGGGTGGCACGAGTAGAGTTAGAAGGGGATGGAGTCGGGGAGGCCTTGGAAAAGGGGAAGAAAAGGAGGCGAAGATGAAAACCTTAAGGGGAAACTAAATCAAATAATTATTTATACTAATCACAAATATACGTAAAGCTACATTGAATTAGACAATTTTAAATAGGTCAATAACTGCCTTTTTTCACCAATAAAATCCAAATGGAAATATAATGATAATTTCATACATCATCATGAAATTCCTTTGCCGGCATAAATCTCAGGGGGCCTTTCCATAGCTAAAACTAAGATAATTATACTAGAAGGTTTTAGTAAATGATCATTGAATCAATTCTTGCACTAATTTTAGCACACACAAAATGTCAAGCATGATGTTTGACCAAGAAAAAATTAGAGAAAGAGAGTGATTTAAAAAGTGGATAAATTCACTTCGTGGCAAATATGCAGATATGGGATAATATCATCCTAGTCCAAGAAGCCATTCATTCTAGCTTCAGTGGAGGCGAAAAAGGTATGGTGATAAAAAATGATATGGAAAATTCTTTTGATAGAGTAAGAGCTTTCTAACAACAATTTTAAAGCAATTTGGTTTCAATCAGTCCTTTATATCTTGGATAGGAGCTTGCATTACTAATCCAACTCCTGAGTGAGTCGGTCCATCTCCAACTCCTGCTCCCTCAGAACCTCATGATACCTCTCACCAACCCTCAGTAGATAACCCCTGTCTGTCAACAACTGTTGGTAGTCAGTCCTCATCACAGATACTCTCTCCATGAGAGTATGAAAATCATCCATGGCAATCCCCTCATCTGAACTACCATGTGCCACTGATGCTCTCCAACAATAATCTGCCATCACTGCATGCATGTCATCAATATGTCTAGTGGCTGCCATGATCATAGCCTCACTAACTCTCAACTGTGTTGCTAAGTGGTGTGACTCTTGATCATGGTCATGCTTAGGTGCCATCTCAGACCCCTCACTGCTAGTGTCAGTCCTGTTAGTGTCAACTCTGGAGCCCCCAAAGACACTCTCTGCATAAGATAACGTGTTGAACTGCCCATTGTCTACCGTGCTGCTGGGTACTCCTGTATGCCACTGCATCCCATCACTATATGCTATCTCCCCCTGAATCACACCGTATCTTGTATGAGTAGCCGTATCCTCCTGTGCACTCACCCTGCTACTATCATCTGTGCCTGGATCCCATATAGATGTATCCATACACGTGCTATGGTCATCCTGGCAGCTAAAGAGTGCATCCTCATCAATGTAGGCCGATCCTGGAGGTGGGTGTCCCATCAACCTGTCAACATCCACAATCTGCTCAACTAATGGAGTCTCCAAAAACTGTGACTCAATCTCCTCTGGCTAATCTGTATGTGTAAGGTCCACTGTCTGTATTCCCTGTATCTCCTCCTGGATCGATGGATCTACATGTCTGTGGTGTGCATCCCTCACACAAGGCTCATCAACCCTATCTGACATGCTACTGACCTCCTCATGTGACGTGGCTATCAGGGGTGTCTGGAAGGATGACATATGTGTCACGCCCATCATAGGAAGCTCATCATCTCTAGGTGCTAACACGTGTGACTCCTCACTAGTGTCACTACTCTGTTGAGGCGTAAGGTCCTCAATAGTATGTGATATGTCTGCTGAGACACTGGTGCTATCGTCCTGTCCATCCAACTGTCTATCTACTATACAAGGGTCACTATCCTCCTCAAGCGTGCTAGAATCATCATCCTTTGTGCAAGAGTCACTCTCATCATCAGACTGCTCCAGATAAGCCTCAATCGATCCATCCTCACATGCCTCATCATCACTGTCCTCTCGTACCTCAACAAGATGCTTCTTACCCTTGCCCCTACACCTATGATCAGGTTCCCAAGGCACCTTGCAACTGTAGCAACGTTGCGTGTGTTGAAATAATGTAACCGCGAAGAGCATTCTTATTATTTTGTTATTGGATTAAATCCCCATTGTGGATTAATCATGTCATTATTATTATTTTTATTATTAGATTAATCCCCATTGAGGATTAATCAAGTCGGTAATTGTAT
>ML822459.1:67127-83638 GCA_009831015.1 Picea engelmannii | reverse complement strand
CTATCGTAAGTTTCATTGAAATGAATGGCCTGTTTCCTGTCATTCACTTCCTCCTCCTGTTGATCATCATTGTTCAAATTACTAATTGCCAGTCTTGGTCGGCACCGGGCTTTCTTCTGCACAGCAAATTCTGATAATTTCTTCTGGGTATTCCTGGTTTCTGTGAATGATTGAAATGGCAGACTCCTCAAAACCTTGCCTGGCAAAATGTTAGTCCCTGCCATCTACAGCACAGCACACAATGTCCAGAAAAGAGAAGTCCAAAAATGATTAAGCCTACTAATGAAAGCTATGCAAATCTAGAATGCCAGTATATATTACTTTACCAACTTTTAATTGAAATGAAAATTGCCCTTTATCTTCTAGTTCAAGTAAGACCTTTTAGGACCAATACAATAAGACGATCCTTAATGCATTCATTTAAGATCGACCAGTAAGACTGACCTTATGACATTTCAATCGAGACCGAGACAAATTTAGTCAGATTGATCTTATGACCTTCCAATCCAGAAGGTCATAAGATCAAATTTGAAGGTTTTGAGAATTCCAATACTCTCTTTTGATCATTATAAAAGAGCTTAGATGATTATAAAGAAGAATGTTGACAATTATCAGAAAATTTTAACAATATTTAATAGGCAAATAGGCACATTAACCCGTGGCGAACAAATTGTCAAATTCCATCCCTGATCGAGACTAACCTGGTCAGACTGACCCTACCTGCCTTTCAATCAGGACAAACCCAGGAAGAACAATCTCAATCTTTACCTGAGCTTCGGTAAGACCTTTGAAGACCTTCTAAAAAGGGTCATTTAGCCATTTGGAGTGCTTTCCTTCTGCCAATAAGAAATTCACAACTTCGGGGATTGGACGAACCCGTGCTTCGCAGTGCATATCAAATTATGCGTTATTTCAGGCAAACAAACAATCCAGCACGACATGGAAATTGAGGGAACAGGGCGAAAGAAGCAACTAGCAACATGTCAGAGTAATACATATGAATGATAAAATTGATCAAAACACATGATTCTTATCTGCAATGTTTAGAAAAAGACATGGAAAATACCCCTTCGAATAACTTTGGTATTTTTGTGTGAGTTCAATATACAGAAAGACCCGATTTCTTTATTCTGCGAATCATCAGAAGGGAGGAGGAGCTCTCCATTGCTCTCGACAGATAGGATAGTAAGTTATTCCAGAAAAATGGAGAAGCTTTTTTCCATGTTTGATCTTACTTGGATTCTTTGCTTATATTCATCTCTTTAGAAAACAACATGGGTAGGCTGTTCATTATTTAACATGATCAGAGTTTGGATTATGAATGGTTAACCATGTTTTTCGTATTGGACAGGAATTTTTCTTTGCTTGCTTTATGCGTTGCAAGTTATTCGATCGTACAAGCACTTAAAAAAAAGAGAAATAATAATGTGGAAAAAATTATCATCCTAATTAATCATTATTCATATTCTTTTGATATATTTATGCTATGCCTCTAAGCTAAAGGCATATATATACTAGCACATCACTTAGAACTGTGGTTGATGAATGTCCAAAGGTGTGGACAGAAAATGAAAAGTACAGCCAGAAAATGAAACGCACAACCAGAAAATGAACGTTTAAAGCCAGCACAGTCAACGTGCTAAATCCAAAGTTTAATAATTTAAACGTGGCAATCATATAGTGCTACAGTAATTTCTTAATATGATTAGGTAAATGTTAAAAGGTAAACATGTTAACGGATGCATTAAAAAATACAAGAAAGTTATGAAGAGGAAATCACATTCATTGATTTGATAGTACCACCAAGAATATGCCAGCATCTTCAATTGTTAACCATCAAATTAGAATTTTAGATGAAAAGGTGATTAATTGTGCTCATTGTCAATAAGTGTACTCCTTTTAGTGTAATAAAAAGAAAAATAATAATGTGAAAAGTTATGGTTAATCATTAATCATATTTTTTTATCATATTTATACTAAAAACACCTGTATATAGAAAAAGTATTTTCACTAAAAACTTGTTAACAACTCAAAATCTAAACCTATAAACCACTACTTATTAAAAATATATCCAACAGGGTGAAGATACCCAACATTTTAAAAATGGTGGTTCCGTTGTACAATGGGGCGTTGGACAGGTGTTGAGCGTTGTATGTAGGTATGGAATTTGGATTTTTTTTCTACGTTTTGTGTTTTTAAACTGCCCTTCACAAAAAGTTCTTTATAAAATTGTGCCCTTCATAACTATAAAATTGTGTCCTTCATAACTAAGTTTCCTTTTATAAGTGAAGTTTCCATAATAAATTAATAACTTTTCAAGAAGTTTAGATAATAAATTAACCTTTCAATAATAAAGTTTTTATTAAAAAATTAATTTTATTAAAAACAAGAGAAATAAAATAATTACATTATTAAAATATTTCAAAGTTAATTACATTAATTACTAATCAATAAAATGAAAACAAAGGATTATATCCATTGAAAAAAGTGGTTCTTTCAAACCAAACAACATCCAATACTAATCAATAGAATTAAAAATGAGATTATAACAATTGGGTAAAATAGAAATACCAAATACATTAAAATATTAATTAATTAAATATAAACATAAAATTATAAAATTTTATGTAAAAAAATGAACTAATTAATTAAATAAACACTTCAAATTTTTATATAAAAAAACTGAAATTCAATATTTAAGCTTTCTTCATTTTGAAGTTAAATATAAAAAAAAGGGTTAATAAAAAGAATTCAGATTAAGTCCAAGGCATTGATTTTGACACCTCTTTGACATACACCTTGCACATGCATCAATACAAACATCCAATTGACACCTCTTTGACAGACACCTTGCACATGCATCAGTACAAACATCCAATTCTCACAGGGGAGACTCCACACACTAGTATTTGAAGTTGCACACTTTTAGACAAAAACATCATTTGGAAATCCATAGGGGAGACTCCACACACTAGTATTTGAAGTTGCACACTTTTAGACAAAAACATCATTTGGAAATCCATTAGGAATCAGGCTCTTTCCAAACCCTACTTCCAGCCACTGTTCTTCACTCTTCCGCAACCTGCCTCTCTTCTCTTTCGCAACCTGCCTCTCTTCTCCCCTATAGGCTATTACAGACTCACGAATTATATCGAGTTATCCCAACTCTTTCGCAACCTCTCTTCTCCCCTGTAGGCTATTACAGACTCATGAATTATACCGAATTATCCCAACTCCAAATTGCAAACCGTTGTAAATATAACAATATGTATATAGGCTTGACTCCATTCGCTAGAGTAAAGGGTTTCCGACAACCAGACTTCCTTCCATGGTGTTCAGGTGTCCTGACTTGACATAACCAGGGATCATGTTGAATGGAGAATAATGAGGTCGCAATAATCACATCTACACATACCAACTTGTTAGATCCAATAAGATGCACTTTTCCTATGAATCTAGACTTAAAATGCATTACATGATTTTTTTTTTATTTTCTCATGTTTAATAACAATGAATAGTTAATCATTTTAAACCTCTTAATCACATTAAACCTCTGTGTGTGGTGTCGGTCCCAATATCCCATCAAATCAATGTCCAAATTAGTACTAAGATCAAAGATCAAATTTAATTAAAAAACATGCATAAGTTACATTAGCTTGTCACCATATCCAATATAGAGGGAACAAAGTGCCCATTTGGCCACAATGAGCTCACGGTTTGAATCTTTCCCATTCACTCTCACCATATCCAATATAGAAGGAACAAAGTGCCCATTTGGCCACAATGAGCTCACGGTTTGAATCTTTCCCATTCACTCTCAAAGTTTAGCTTGTCAGTGACTCACATATCTCATCATAGCTGCATAATTATCTATTAAATTAATATAGTAAAAAATCCACAAAATAATAAATTAATATTAATTAATAATAAAATAATAAAAACATTAAAATATATAAATAAAAAACACACATATGAACAACAAGTGGGTTCAATCAATCAATAAACACAATAATGATCTATCAAGCCACCAGAGGGATCAAATCTCTAGAAGTACAAACCTTTAATCTTTCCTCAAGTTTTGCACTCTAAGAAAAGTTTTCACCTCCAAAAATTGGATCCCTCTTAGTCCTTGATAAATCGAGGATATATATATATATATATATATATATATATATATATATATATATATTAGCAACAACCACATTTGTAAAAAGTGGTTGGGTGGAAAATGGCCTCAAGTTGATTATATCAATCACTTTTTACAAATGTGATTGTGGTTGTTGTTAGTTTATATTCAACTGGAATGAATAATAGACCATTGTTGTATTAATACATAATTAATTTATAATTTTAATGTATAAATTGAGATATTTATGTACCAATCAAAATATTAATGTAATAATTAGTTATTACATTAATGCAATGTAGAAAATAAAGTATTAATACATTACATTAATAAATTAATGTATATTGTAATGTATTAATTAATCAATACATTACTAAACTATCAATTTACATTAATACATTAATAACAGTACTACATTATTAAAGTATTAATACATTAAAATAATGCATTATTATATTAATGTAATGTATTAATTAAAGTATTAATTTACATTAGTGTACAATGTAACCATATTAATTGATACATTAATAATGTAATGTATTAAGTAGTTAACACATTATCACATTAATAAGTATTAATATACTAATAAAATAATACATTAATAATACATTAAATACAATAAATGTATTAATAAATATATTATTAAAGTATTAGTACATTAATAAAATAATAATACATTGACCCTAATGAATTTAGTAATACATTGTTAAAGTATTATTACATTAATGTAATGTATAAATTAAAGTACTAATACAATGTAACATATTAAAGTATTAATATATTAATACATTAATTTGATAATGATCATGGTTGATCATGACCATAGTTAACTTTGTTAGACCTTGGTTGACTTTGGGAATGAAAGGTTGAGTATGGTTGACATGATTAATTATGTTTGATGTCTGAAGATCAGAAAGAAATGTTGTCTACACTTCATTCGCAATCTCCATTGCATTCTTAAAGGGTCTTCTTCACCTCAATTATATATGAGAGAGTGAGAGGAGAACAATCCCATGATGCATGCGGGATAAATTATTTTAAGTATATAAAATATCAAAGGCATGTAAAATACTAGGACTTCCCGAGAGGTCACCCATCCCAGTACTACTCTAGCCCGAGCATGCTTAACTGCGGAGTTCTAATGGGATCCGATACATTAATGTTATGTTGCAGGCATGTACATAAGATCATTACATGATTTCTGTAATTAACAAATGAAGATGGTATTACATTACATTCCCCATCAAAAGGGTGAATATCATGGTTTATCAAAACCATAGGCTTGAAATGTTGCTTAAGTGGAAAAGGTGGTTGGCCACCGAGATCCACCTGGATTAGTCTGGTCTCTGAGATTAAAAGTTGTTCTTTCAAGTTTTGAAAACCTAGAATTGATATCCCTTATGATTCCATTCCCAATGGGTGTTTCTCTCAACCCTACTAACCATTTCATAAACTTTTTATCCACATAAAATCTATCCCTTGTATTGATTGAAGAACTAATAGGAGAGAGCCCTCTCTGGATTGGAAGGAAGCTAGCTTCCAGTCTAAAAGTAGGTTTGTGGTTACCTCTGAGATTTGTTGTTGCAACCAAGGAAATTTACAAAGTGATAAGATTTTGGTATCGTTTCTGGGGAACGAAAGTGAACTTTTCCCTGGGAGATATGTATTATTGTTTCAAATCTGATTCCTGAGGGTAAACGAAGAATTATACATTAAGATTGGCTGTAATATTTTTACCCCGACGACTACATTTTCAGAAAAATACATATTTTAGAGCTTTTTATGGTGACTCATATCAAGCTTCAATCAAATTCAAAGACTCCGTTGGAGAATGATCCTTACTGATAAAAACATGAAAGGACAAAGAACTAGGTACCAAAGCTTGAGTTTTCTTCAAGATGTAATATTATTTTCAATCAATTATTTCTTGTCATTTCCTAAACATATCAAGAGGATTTTCCATAGAACTCCACTTGTATATCCTTCTTCTTACATTGTTGAACATGACCAAGAGCCTTCATCCGAGCTATATGATGATCATGATCAGTCTTGTGATCCTCAAGAGACCAAGGCTGATATACCACCTCCTCTACATAATCCTATACCCTCCAAGATTCAAGAGAGATATAGACCTTTGAAATTGCTACATATTTTCCATGTCTTTCCTCTGAAGCATTACAAGTACCTTCCCAAATTTGATGGAGAATTTGACAACCTTAAAGCCGAAAAAGACCTTCAAGCTTTTGAGCATTTCATTGACCTTTTTGAAGTTAAGCATGATGATGTTTGTATGAGAGTCTTTTCTTAGTCACTACAAGGGGATACCAAGGAATGGTTTAGGCATTTGCAGTCTGAATCAATTAGTTCATGAGAAGAACTGAAGGATGTCTTTCTGAGGTTTTGGGGTGAGAGAAAGTCACAGGATCAACATCTTTCTGAGTTTCATGTTATGAAGAGGAAAAATGATGAAAATATATTTATGTCCAGTAGGAGATTTTTCAATTTCTATTACAGGATGCCCAAAGAGATCCAACCCTGTGAAGTTGTTGCCATGTTGTGTTATGAAACAATTTTTCATCTAGATATGGCTTTCCTTCTGATGGAGAGGAGGTCTGTTACCTTGCAGCAGATGATTTTTGATGCTCGGGAGATAGAGGATAATCTTAAAGTATGTGAGAAGCTCCCAAATCAGATTTTGGATGAAGTTGTAAATACAGAGGAAGATGGTGAAGTGTATGAGCAAAATATTGATTGTTCCATGCATTTTCTTGAAGCTTTCAATAATGATGTTTTTGTAGAAGACCATGATCCACTTCTTCAAAAGCAATCCGATGTCCCAAATTTTCTTACTGATGATTTTTAAGATCATGAAGTTTCATTTTCTTTTAATCAGGTTTTTATGGTCATGTGTTATTTCCTCTTTAAAATCATCAAAGCTCTGATTTGCTGCGAAATGCTAAAGCCTTTCATGATCCTTAGATTCCATTGAAGTTTCATTCGCTAATACAGATCTATCAGGTGCTTTAACCCTATCTACCATAAAAAAATTCACTTTATCTGCTGCTAAACTGCAATTTGTTGTGAAACTACAATTTGCTGCGAAATTTCCTATAGCTGACTGTTTTTGCAGTTAATTTCAAGCTCAAATTCCAAGTAGATGGTCATTTATCTCAACAAACTGAAAGAGGTTTTTCTTAAGAACGGGTTCATCTACAAAAACCTCTCTCATTTTTTCATAGGTGTCATGGTTTGGGAGATTCGAAGGGATCTTTACAACCCATTTTTACAGATTTTCGCCAAATTTAATTAGTTAAAAACTAAACCCTAAAAAATAGGAGTCATTTGTAACTCCTTCTTGAAAGTGAAACCCTAATGATTTAGACCTGATTGATTTATATTGTAATGTAATTCTATATATTATCATGAGGAGGACTGTAAAATGGTTCGAGAGTTGAGTAAGAAAGAGATTGTTGGTGCTCTAGTATTTTCTGGACATTAATGAAAGGTTTACAGACAAGTGTTTGAGCTATTTACTTAGAGATTCATATGTTCAACTATTGTAATCAGTGTTCTTAGTGTATGTATTTCTTTCTTTTTTATCATTAAATGTGTTCTTCTTCATTTGAATGAGAAATATTTGATGCATAATTCATTTCAGTATGCCATGTGTCTGTCTTGTTTCATATATTCACTTTCCATTCTGATAAGTTTATGCAAAATTCATTTGAATTGAACGCTCTGTGTAGCTTTGATTGTTTCCTCTTTCATCTACCCATTCTTTATATATTGTAGGTCTAGAAATAGTTGTCTTTTTGGCCTCTGAGATTAAATATTATTCTTTCAAGTTTTGAAAACCTAGAATTGATATCACTCATGACTCCATTCCCAATGGGTGTTTCTCTCAGCCCTACCAACCATTTCATAAAATTTTCATCCACATAAAATATAGCCCTTATGTTGATTGAGGAGCTAGTGGGAGGGAGTTGTATTTGGATTGGAAGGAGGCTATCTTCTAGTCTGAAAGTAGGTTTGTGGTTACCTCTGAGATTTTCTGTTGCAACCAAGGAAATTTACAGAGTGATAACATTTTGGCGTCGTTGTCGAGGAACGAAAGTGAACTTTTATATGACAGATATGTATTATCGTTTCAGATCTAATTCCTGAGGGTAAACAAAGAATTAGACATCAAGATTGGTTGTAATATTTTTACCCTAACAACTCATTTTTAAGAAAAATCCATATTTTAGAGACTTTTATGGTGACTCTTGTTAAGATACAATCAAATTCAAAGACTCCGCTGGAGAACGAGCCTTATTGACAAAAACATGAAAAGACAAAGAACCAGGTACCAAAGCTTGAGTTTTCTTCAAGATTTAATATTCTTTTTAATCAATTATTTCTTGTCCTTTCTTGAACATATCAAGAGGATTTTCCATTGCTTACTGCATTCAAATGAAGACCATAGAACTCCACTTGTATATCCTTCTTCTTACATTACTGAGCATGGCCAAGAGCCTTTATCTAAGATATATGATGATCATGATCAATCTTGTGAGCCTCAAGAGATCAATAATGATACACCACCTCCTGTACATAATCATATACCTTCCAAGATTCAAGAGAGATATACACATTTGAAATTGCCACATATTTTCCATGCCTTTCCTCCAAAGCATTACAAATACCTTCCCAAATTTGATGGGGAATTTGAAAACCTTACAGCCGAAAAACACATTCAGGATTTTGAAAATTTCATTGACCTTTTTGAAGTTGAGCATGATGATGTTTTTATGATAACCTTTTCTCAATCACTACAAGGGGATACCAAAGAATGGCTTAGGCATTTCATCCTGAATCAATCAGTTCATGGGAGGAACTCAAGGATGTCATTTTGAGGTTTTGGGGTGAGAGGAAGTCATGGTGTAACACCCTGTTTCCCCCAGCTTGTAAATATAACTGGACTGGCCAAGAACTATGGCAAACTCATAAATATGAATATGTGATGTAAAGGGACCTTGGGGAAAAGGTCAATGAATGTGAATGACATTTTGAATTTATTGCAGGACTGTTGAGAGGGGATGTGCAGAAAAGAGACCACGATGGTGGTGGAAGGCACCTAAAAAGGTGGCGTTAACTTCCACCGATAATTAATACCGTATTTGGACTCCACTGGCCTGGAGAACCAAAAGCGGCTCGCTGGCACCCAAATTTAATGTCTTGCAGGCTGGTAGGTGGGTGGTTTGATGAGGGATGGGATGGTGAACCGCCCATCCGTAGAGCCATCAGGCCTGATCGGCGTGAGGGTAATCGTGCCACACGCAACCTCGCAAGAGGATAAGGCGTATGGCAGAAGCGATGGGGAAGGGGGGGCAGACGCGAGGGGAACTCTGGCATTACACAGAGGGAGTGATAGCAGAGAGGAAGGATTGCAACCTTTGCTCCTGGTCACTGGCAGACAAAGAGATGCAGTCTCAAGAGCATCGTGGTCTCAGCTCAGGGGTGGCTAGTGGTAAATCCGTCGGGAGTCACTGAGCCTACGGTTGGGTGGAAACGAGCACCCCTCTTAGCAGTTGCTCATACTTCTGGTGTTACTTTTGATAAGTGTTTTATATATTGCGTCTTGAAATTCATATATTGATATATATATATGCTCGTAGAACTGTGAAATTATGAATGATTACAGTATAAGAATGTCTGTGCAGTGTTTTGATAAGAAGTAATAGATATATGCTTACAATAGAGGAAGCCATGCATGACTTATGTTGATAAAATGAATCTAATTATGCCTAGGTTGAACTAAGTTAGGCTTCCAACTCGTTCTCGGGAAGCTCTTTACCCTTATCTGTCTCCGGGAATGCCCCCGGTATAGATCTCTTTACAAAGATTCTCTCCTTGGAAAGGTTTACCAAGAACTTGGAAAAAGGACTTGAAGGTGCAAGTCTTAATAACCCGATACGAGGAGGAATAACCCTCTGAAGATTTCAAAGTAGTAGCGTAAGAATAAGTAACGAATAGACGGATGAGACCCCGTTGGAAAACCCATGGTCATTCACGACCGTCAGATTGACGGAAGTAGTAAGAGCGTTACACATCCTGCCCCTTTTGCCCTCTATCTTCGTGAATAGCGAGGAAATCGGGATTGTAGGTCCCCAAGGTCCATGAGAACATTTGGACTGTTGATCTTTCCACATCCACGAAGTAGTGGAAGAAATGCACGAGGTGGGACAAACCTGAGCCGTCAGATCGGTTGGAGAGGGAGACCTGGACCGTTGGTTTCTACGTCCAGGGTGTACCAAGTTAAGCATATAGAAGGGGGAGATCGACAGTCGTTGGATCTCATCCAGAAATCCTGTCAACCATTGGATCGGGTTAAGACGCTCGGAGTTTAGTCTCTGGAGTGTGCGCAGGAAGAACGGATCTAGACCATTAGATCTTGGTCCAATTACCCGTCAGCCGTCGGATTGGACCGGAGTTGTCCGAGGGTTACCATCGGGAGTCCAGCCATCGGCATATCGGGATTCTCAAGGACAAGAAAATCGAGACACTTCAAGTCTCGAAACGTCGGGCAGATCTGGACCGTCCGTTTAAGGATACACGTGGCGGAGATCGAGGTTTACTATCGGAAGTCGGGATATCGACATTCCCGTGGATAAGAGATCGGGGAAGTCCGAAGTAAAAACTCCGGTAAAATCTGAGTCGTCCGTTTGGAGAGACAGGTGTCAGAAATCCGTGGAGAGTCGGGATATTTGGCATTGGGAAATCAGAGTTCCTGAGGCCGTGAGAATTGGGACATCACAAGTCTCGAAATCCCAGTGAAATCAGGACTGTCCATCAGAGGAGGACGCATGGAAGCAATCGGCGCCATCGGGGAAAGTCCCGACAGGAATTTGTTGAACGACGTTTGGGTCATCGGGATATCGAGGATCCTGGTGACAAAGTGTTTAGGCAGGATGGAATCGCGAAGTCCGAAACCCCGATGAGTGGAAGCCAGCTGTCAACACAACAGACAAGGAAGGAGGCGCCATTGTGTGGGCCAACTGTCAACATGGCGGAGAATCTAGATTTGAGGGATCGACAATCCCGTAGGCAAATGTTCCTCGACATTTGAAACCCCGAACCCCAAGGGAGGTTAGGGACCGTTGATCCATTAGACGATCACGACCGTTGATTAAGCTAAAGGCGGACAGGAGTTGCTAGCTGTCAGCATAGCAGGGAGTCAGGATTCGAGGAATCGCGAATCCTGAGGACGATTGCACCTTGGCCTTGGAAACCCCGTAGCCCCGATAGGTGATAAGGCTGTGGTCACGAGGATCGTAGTCATGAGGGCTAGGAGCCTAGCCAGGAGAGCTAGCGCGTAAAGGGCGCGTCGGGATTCGAGGAATCGCGAGTCCTGGGGACGTTTGCATTTCGACATTGGAAAGTCCGAAACCCCGATGGGGGACAAGGCTGCGGTCTCATGAGAGCGGTCATATGGACCAGAGGGCATAGCCCGGAGGGGCTAAGGCCGGAAGAGAGCTCATCAGAGATCGAAGAATCGAGGGCATAGGAACCCTCGACATTAGAAAGGACAAAACCCCGAAAACCTGAAGTTGTCATCAGGGAGAGGTCACGGTTAGGAGTAGAGAGCCATATAGGTGAATGAAAGACCCATTGCTTAGGGTTGGCATTTCGCTGATGTAAGCTTCAGGGATTCTCATTGTGGAGAACTAAACGAAAGAGTTTGATTTAGGTAGTGGGTATGTTACAAAGTGGTATCAGAGCATGGTTACAACACTCGGCCTGATTGGGTTCATGAACGAGTTGCACATAAGCTCCGTTCGAATCACTCCCACGAGGAGTAACCCCCCTGACTTAACTCTCTTGTCCAGGATTAAAAACTTGGAAAATTAGAACCCGACTGTGTATGCATGTGAAAGAGTTATGAATTTATGCACAAATTATAAAATGTATCTAACTCCTGACTAATAACCAACGTTTGTTTTTTTTCACTCAAGCGGACGATCAATCGCGGGAATCTACAGACGCAGAGTATGGTGACTCACCAAGAGGTGGGAGAAGGCTCCCACAACAGAGACGAGGAGTCTGACGAAAGAAGCACAATAGGAACCCCTCCAGACCTAGCTGAGACTGTGAGGAGTCTCATCGTTGAATTGCAAAGCTGCAAGGCCAATAATGAAAGGATGATGAAAGAACAAGAAAAACAAACTGAAATTAACGCAGTTCTACTGCAGATCTTATCCGACCTACAACGACAAATGAAGCATGAACCTGAGATGCAGAATCATGGTCGTGTCAGTGGCCATACTGAGAGAAGCACATCAAGAAAGGTCCACCCCAGAGGTAAAGGATCAGTGCCAGAAGATTCCACTGAGAAGGAAGCGGGTGATTCAGAAGGCTCTTCCAGCAACAGGACCAGTTCCTATTCTCGCAGAAAACAGAAGAAGAAAAAGACTTCCAAGAGTCATCAATTTGAGGAATTCTGGAAGGCCAAACCTCCCTCCTTCGACGGTGAGATAAAGAAAGGAGAGAAAGACGAGGCCTGGCTACTGGGACTGAAGAAATATTTCAGAGTCCATGATTTTTCAGAGAATTTAAAGGCCCGAGTGGCCACTTTCAATTTGAACGAAAAGGCTTACATCTGGTGGGAAGACCTTAAGAATATGAAGGGGGTCTGCGAGGAGGATTTGTCTTGGAAACGGTTCAAGAAGTACTTCCGGAAGAAGTATTTTTCGGAAAGGTATTTCGACGAGAAGGCTAAAGAGTTTTATGAACTCAAACTGGGACAACTTACGGTGGAGAAGTATGTCAACAAATTCCTCAACTTATTGAGATATGTACCCTACATCAAAGCAGAGAAGGCGAAGGTACAACGCTTCATCAGTGGATTACCCAAGGAATACCGGAATCGAATTGAATTTGACGAGCCAAAGACCTTAGAAGACACTATATGAAAGGCAACATATTGTCATGAACAATATGGACATCGGGCAGAGTCTCGTGGAGACTGGAGACTGAAGAGTGGTTCGAGATTTCAGAAAAAGGGGAGCAAATCCTCGGGATTTAAAAACTACAAAAAGAACCCCAGAATGAATTTCCCAACCCAGAGTGTACTCCAGCAGAACTTTCCCTCGGGGGATGGAAATAAAGCTTCTGGACCTATATCAGTGAAGACTAACAACCTAAAGAAAGAACCTCTGAAATGCTGGGATTGCGGAGGAGAGCATCTCCGGAGAGACTGTCCACACCGACAAGAAAACAGTCGAAAAATTTATAACATACAGGAAGCCACCACAGTCAACGATGTGGCAAGAAGTGTGCCGCAGATTTATGCAGCCTTGGATAATAGCCAAGCTGACCACCAAGCTTCAGTGGTGGAAATAGAAGGTATGATTTTCAACCATCTGGTGTCTGTTTTGATTGACCCTGATTCAAATTTGAGTTATATATCCCCTAGAGCTGTTGATAAGTGTAAACTACAGCCACAAAAGCAAACTAAACCATGGTTGGTACAGTTAGCCACTGACACCATAAAGGTAGTAGAGGTCATACCAGCTTGCCAATTAAAGTTGGGTGAACTTCCCACCCAAGAAACCCTTAACGTATTACCCCTGGGATCATACGATTTGTTGATTGGTATGGACTGGCTGGCCGCCCATAAAGCCAAACTGGACTGTTACTATAAAACCTTAGAATGTGTGAGCGAAGAAGGAAAAAGGATAACCCTTCAAGGGATTCGAAAACCGGTCTCGGTGAGACAAATATCAGCCCTACAAATGAGGAAGTATTGCCGAAAGGGATGTCCCCTATATGCAATATAGATGTTGAAAACAACCGAAGGTGCAAAACCAATCCCTGATGATCACCCTATCCTGAGAGAATACCGAGATGTGTTTCCAGAGGAGGTACCGGGTCTACCTCCGAGAAGAGACATTGATTTCTCGATAGAACTCGCACCAGGAGCGGTGCCGGTGTCTAGGACACCCTACCGAATGAGCACACATGAGTTAGTGGAACTCAAATTGCAATTGAAAGAAATGATGGATAAGGGTTATATTTGACCCAGTGTGTCCCCATGGGGAGCACCGGTCCTATTTGTGAAAAAGAAAGATGGCACCCTTAGACTGTGCATAGATTACAGACAACTCAATAAAGTAACCATAAATAACAGATACCCCTTGCCCAGGATCGATGATCTATTCGATCAGTTGGGAGGTGCGTCTATTTTCTCAAAGATTGACTTGAGGTCGGGATACCATCAAGTCCGAATCAAGGGTGAAGACATCCATAAAACAGCTTTCCGGACACGATATGGTCACTATGAGTTTGTGGTAGTGCCATTCAAGTTAACCAATGCCCCTGCCACTTTCATGTGCTTAATGAACAATGTACTTAGTAAATTTCTAGATAAGTTTGTACTAGTTTTTATTGATGACATTTTAATCTACTCTAAAAATAGAGAAGAACATGAAGAACATCTTAGACTTGTGCTGCAAGTGCTAAGAGAGCATCAACTCTATGCCAAATTCAGCAAATGTGACTTCTTTTAGAAGCAAATACACTACTTGGGGCATGTTTTGTCTGAGGAAGGGGTAGCAGTAGATCCTGACAAGATCAGGTCTATCATGGAATGGCCTACCCCAAAGGATGTCTCGGACATCAGATCCTTTATGGGATTGGCAGGATACTATAGGAGATTTATAAAATATTTCTCCAAGATTGGTTGTCCAATCATTGCCCTCCAGAAGAAGGGAACAAAATTTCTATGGACACAACAATGTGAAGAAAGATTTCAAATCTTGAAACACCTACTAACCCATGCACCTGTGTTGAAAATCGCCGACCCAGAAGCTAACTTCCTTGTGTGCACGGATGCCTGTAAGGAAGGGCTCAGAGGAGTCCTTATGCAAGAAGGAAAGGTGATCTGTTATGAATCCCGAAAAATGAATGAACACGAGTTCAATTATGTGACTCATGATCTAGAACTGGCTGCCATAGTGCACGCCTTAAAAATGTGGAGGCATTATCTCTTGGGAAGAAATTTTGTGCTTATGTCAGATCATTGTGGATTACGGTATTTGTTTGATCAACCCAAGCTTAATGCTAGACAAGCCAGCTGGATGACCCTCCTTAGCGAATTTGATTTTGAAATCAAACACATTAAAGGGAAGGAAAATAGGGTGGACGATGCCCTCAGCAGAAGCATGAAAATGATTCACCTGGCAGCAGTGAGTACCTGCGAGACAGATGTCAAGAGCAGAGTCAAAGAGGCACAAGAAACAGATCCCTTCGTTCGAAATGTGACCCTGTACCTACAACAAGAACTCGCTGGAGTAAAATATGAAAGCTATCAGATGACTGAAGGAGGCCTGCTCACTTACAGAGATAGACTGTACATTCCCAATTGTGATGACTTGAAGAGGTTCATCATGGATGAACTACATAAAAGACCCTACACCGGTCACCCATGATACCAGAAGATGATCACTGCCACCCGGAAGAAATTTTATTGGCCGGGATTGAAGAAGGACGTAGCCAAATATTTGGCCCAATGCATAGAATGCCAATAGGTTAAAGTAGAACATCGACACCCAACATGACTACTACACCCTTTACCCATCCCAGAATGGAAATGGGAAACCATCTCCATGGATTTTATCACTGGATTGCCCACTTCAACCAACCAGAATGACACCATTATGGTAGTGGTGGATAAACTGAGCAAGTCTACTCATTTCATCCCCGTCAAATCAACCTGCAAGGCGATAGATATCGCCCAGATATTCATGAAAGAGGTATTCTGACTGCACGGTATGCCGAAGGAGATAATATCTGACAGAGACATAAAATTTACTTCCAACTTTTGGAAATCACTAATGGTGGGTTTAGAGACCAAATTGTTGTTTAGTACCGCCTCTCACCCTCAAACCGATGGACAGACAGAAAGAGTAAATCAAATATTAGAAGATATGTTAAGGATGCATGTAATGCATCAACCCAGGAAATGGGAAGACTACCTGCCATTGGTAGAATTCGCCTACAACAACGGCTACCAAGCATCCTTAAAGATGAGTCCCTTCGAGGTCCTCTATGGTAGGCTGTGTAATACTCTAGTCAGCTGGAGTAACCCGGTAAACAGAATTTCTATTGGACCCAATATGTTGAAAGAGATGGAACAACAAGTGACTCAGATAAAACAAAATCTGAAGGTCGATCAGAACCGACAGAAAAGTTATGCTGATCAGAAGAGAACTCCACGAGAGTTCAAAGTGGGAGACCATGTATATCTCAGAATTAAGCCCAGAAGGAGTTCCCTCAAAATGGGAGCCTGTGCCAAATTGGCACCCCGGTATTGTGGACCCTTTGAGGTTCTAGATAGAGTTGGACC
>ML822459.1:11673-35543 GCA_009831015.1 Picea engelmannii | reverse complement strand
ACCCTAGCTAGTTTATTTCCATTCTGTCTGTAAGCATATTTCAGTCATTTGTTATTAATGAAATGAAGTCTTATTTCCGCTGCATCTCTGCGTTTATGTGTATTTCTGTATTTCATTGTGTTCCTACATAAATCCGGATCAAATTAGTTATTACATTAATGCAATGTAGAAAATAAAGTATTAATATATTACATTAATAAATTAATGTATATTGTAATGTATTAATTAATCAATACATTATTAAACTATCAATTTACATTAATACAACTATACTACATTATTAAAGTATTAATACATTAATAATGCATTATTATATTAATATTATGTATAAATTAAAGTATTAATTTACATTAGTGTACAATGTAACCATATTAATTGATACATTAATAATGTAATGTATTAATTAGTTAACACATTAATAAGCATCAATACACTAATAAAGTAATACATTAATAATACATTAGGTACACTAAATACAATAAATGCATTGATAAATATATTATTAAAGTATTAGTACATTAATAAAATAATAACACATTGACCTTAATGTATTTAGTAATACATTATTAAAGTATTATTACATTAATTTAGTAATACATTATTAAAGTATTATTACATTAATGTAATGTATAAATTAAAGTACTAATACAATGTAACATATTAAAGTATTAATACAATGTAACATATTAAAGTATTAATATATTAATACATTAATTGATAATGATCATGGTTGAGTATGGTTGATCATGACCATAGTTAACTTTGTTAGACCTTGGTTGACTTTGAGAATGAAAGGTTGAATATGGTTGACATGATTAATTATGTTTGATGTCTGAAGAGAAAGAGATGTTGTCTACGCTTCATTCGCACATCACACTCCATTGCATTCTTAAAGGGCCTTCTTCACCTCAATTATATATGAGAGAGTGAGAGGAGAACAATTGATCCAGGTGGATATCGGTGGCCACCCAGCTTTTCCAACTGGCTCAAAGAGTTTTCTAGCAATTTTGGTCATTTACTATTTTTAGTAGTTTTTAATTTTCGGGGCCATTTTGAGGGCCTAAATGAAGGTTTTTCGGGATCGAGCTTCTCATTGTCATTCGAAGGCATGATTGAGCCCCCAAAATGAATCTCCTCGATGATACCTTTCCAACGGGTATCATGCACCTAAAACGGAGATCGTATGCAAAAGTTACGACCCCGGGAAGTTGATGTACTAACTTACCCAAATGGGGCCCACATGACTTTCGGTGCTTCATCTCCTAGGGTTAGGTTTTTGGATTTCTAGGGTTTTTGGCAGTCCCGTTTATTGTAAAAAGGCCTTTAGAGCCTCATTGTAATCATCTTCTTGCGAATGCGAGTAGCCGTCACATCTCTTCTCAGAGATAAGCTGCCACCATTCTAGGGAGTCTTTCACTCTGTATTTTTACAGTCCATGTACATTTCTTTTATTAATATAAATCATGTATTATTGCATCTTTGTGTTTATGGTTTCATCTCTGATATATTTCTGTTATATTATTAGATATTCGCGATATCTCTGTGAATTTATTTATTATATCTCTGCTCTCATTTCGTGCCGAAAATAATCCGGATTAGTGGTATTAGAGCAGGCTGCTCTTGATCGTTTTTCAGTGCATGTCCCCGACGAGGTCCGAGTATAGCAAGTTGGGTCTCGAGCTTGTCTCTCTTGAGGACAATCGCTCTCGCACACCCAATAAACCTTCAATGATGGAAGAAAATAAAAATGACGGAGCAGACGATCATATCATTTTGTTGCTTGAGCAAGCTCTCACGCTACAGAGGAAAGAAATGATGGAGAATTTTTCCCACATCCTTCAACACCTGTCGATAACAACATTCACATCTTCATCAAACAACCAATTTGGAGGCACCTCGCCTTTCAAGGTACAAGTTAATTTTGATATTCCTGTATTTGAAGGACAAATAGATGCAGAAGCCCTAGACAAATGGTTAAACCTGCTAGAAGGTTATTTCTCTGTTCACAATTTTTCCGATAGAAAAAAGATCACCTTCTCACTCCTTACATCTCTCCCCCATGTCAAACATTGGTGGGAAACTTACTGGGAGCAGAGTTCCACAGAGGAGTCTGGAATATATGGGGCTGAGCCCACTTGGGATTTTTTGTGGATGCGGTAAATGAACAATATTACCCCGTTGGCAACTATGAGGAACAATACATGATATGGACCACACTACGACAAGAGAGGGGCCAAGCAGTTCCAGAGTTCACCAATACCTTTCATATCTTGCGCACCAAGTTGGGTATCAAAGACTCCGAAGGAAATTTGGTTCTGAAATACCATGGGGATCTACACAGATACATCCAAACTGAAATGAATTTTTTGGACATCTCATCAATCAGTGCTTCTTATCGATATGCTGTTAAAATTGAGCAGAAATTTACACACCAGAAAAAATGAGATTTCGGGTCTGCAAACCCGCAACAACCAAAGTATGACAAAGACGACCTTAACAAATAGTCTCCCGAAAACCAGTCCAAGCCACAAGAAAACAAGGGTCACAGGAAGACAAAGAAGGACATCGAAACTTTGTGCGATTTCCACAAAATCCCCTGTCACAACACCGATGAATGTCGCTCAAAACAATCATTGGTGGCCAAGATAAAAGACAAAGAGCCGAACCTTGATTTAGAATCTGATTCTGAAAATACTGGTAAAAGACAGATCATTGACGTAGACCCCACTGCTATTGTCGCGATCACAACAATTCAACTAGAAGAAACAATAGATCTTTAAGAGGGGGAGCACATTTTTCATTCATAGATGTGGGTGAAGGGGACCCCGCTGCATTTTATTGTTGATAGCGGAAGCCATAAGAACCTCATCTCAGCAGAGGTCGTCAAACAATTGGTATTGTCGACAACACCACACCTGCAACCATACAACATCGGTTGGTTTCTCCAAGGACGAGATCTTCGTGTCAGCCAGTAGTGTTGATTGTCATACAACATCCATCCCTTCAAGGATGAGGTATCATGTGATGTTTCCTGACTGGATGCCTATGATGTTCTCTTGGGCCAACCATATATGTGGAAGCGCCATGCTGTTTATGAGTCTTGACCCCATAGTGTCATTGTTTCTCAGGATATCTACAGAATACTAGAGGTAGTTTTGACTACTGTTCCACCTAAAAAGTGCCGCAAGGTAGTATATCATACTGCAAAATTCAACTTCTTCACAATCTGTTCAAAATGAGAACATAAGGACACTGCAACCACATCCCAAGCACCTTCTATCCAACAGAAGCAGGTCGACAAGGTTGCAACAAAGCGCAAATATTCCTTCTTCACACAGGCATATCATGTATCCAAACTAGATAAAAAAGGTCCAACTCTTCCAACCACATTTTTGTGACAACCTTCAACAAGCTAAGCAACACAACTTCTCCAACAAGGCAAGCAACTCATCAAGATGCAGATTCAACAAATGCTTTTCCCTCTCCCCCAGGCACTCAATGCAATGGATACCATTGCTTCCAAAGGAGGGAGGATTGATCTAGGTGGATATTGGTAGCCACCCACATTTTCCAACTGCCTCAAAATAGTTTTCTGGCAATTTTGGTAATTTACTATTTTTAGCAGTTTTTAACTTCCGGGGCCATTTTGAGGGCCTAAATAAAGGTTTTTCTGGATAGAGCTTCTCAATAATAGTTGAAGGCATGATTGAGCCCCCAAAATGAATCTTCTCGATGATACCTTTCCAATGGGCTATCATGTGCCTAAAACGAATATCGTATGCAAAAGTTACGACCCCGAGAAGTTGATGTACTAACTTACCCAAATGGGGCCCACATGACATTTGATGCTTCATCTCCTAGGGTTAGGTTTTTGGATATCTAAGGTTTTTGGCATTCCTGTTTATTGTAAAAAAGCCTTCAGAGCCTTAATTTAATCATTTTCTTTTGAATGCGAGTATTTGTCACTTCTCTTCTCAGAGATAAGCTGTCACCATTCTAGTGAGTCTTTCACTCTATATTTTTACAGTCTCTTTTCATTTCTTTCATTAATAGAAATTGTGTATTATTGTATCTCTATTTTTATGGTTTCATCTCTAATATATTTCTATTATATTATTGGATATCCACGATATATCTGTGCATTTCTTTATTATATCTCTGCTCTCATTTCGTGTCGAAAATAATCCAGATCAGTGGTATCAGAGCAGGCTGTTCTTGATCATTTTTTAGTGCATGTCCCTGACGAGGTCCGAGTATAGCAAGTTGGGTCTCGATCTTGTCTCTCTTGAAGATAATTTCTCTCGCACACCCAAGAAACCCTTAGTGATGGAAGAAAAGAAAAACGATGGAGCAAACGATCCTATCACTCTGTTGCTTGAGCAAGCTCTCACACGACAGAGGGACGAAATGATGGAGAATTTTTCCTACATCCTTCAATGCCTGTCGATAGCAATAGACGCATCTTCATCAAATGACCACTTTGGAGGCACCTCACCTTTCAAGGTAAAAGTTAATTTTGATATTCCTGTATTTGAAGGACAGATAGATGCAGAAGCCCTAGACAAATGGTTAAACCTGCTAGAAGGTTATTTCTATGTTCACAATTTTTTTGACATAGAAAAGATCACCTTCGCACTCCTTAAAGCTCTCCCCCATGTCAAACATTGGTGGGAAACTTACTGGGAGCAGAGTTCCACATAGGAGTCTGGAATATATGGGGCCGAGCCCACTTGAGATTTTTTTGTGGATGTGGTAAAGGAACAGTATTAGCCTGTTGGCAAGTATGAGGACCAGTACATGAGAAGGACCACACTACAACAAGAGAAGGGCCAAGTAGTTCCGGAGATCACCAATACCTTCCATACCTTGTGCACCAAGCTAGATATCAAAGACTTCGAATGACATTTGTTTCTGAAATACCGTGGGGCTTTACATAGATACATCCAAATTGAAATGGATTTCTTTGACATCTCATCACTTAGTGTTGCTTATCGATATGATGTTAAAATCGAGCACAAATTTAAGCACCAGAACAAACGAGATTTTGGGTCTGCAAATCCGCAACAACCAAAGTATGAAAAAGACGACCCTAACAAATAGTCTCCCGAAAATCACTCCAAGCCATAGGAAAAGAAGGGTGACTGGAAGACAAAGAAGGACATCGGAAAATGGTGCGATTTTCACAAAATCCCCTGGCACAATACCGATGAATGTCGCTCAAAACAGTCATTGGTTGTTGAGATCAAAGACAAGGAGCCGAACCCTGATTCAAAATCTGATTCTGAAAATATTGGTAAAAGACATATCTTCGATGTAGACCCCACTGCTATTATCTCGACCGCAACAATTCAACCAGAAGAACCAACAGATCCTGAANGTGTGAAAGGGACCCCGCTGCATTTTATTGTTGATAGAGGAAGCCAGAAGAACCTCATATTAGCAGATGTCGTCAAACAGTTGGGATTGTCAACAACACCACACCCGCAACCATACAACATCGGATGGATTCTCCAAGGATGAGATTTTTGTGTCAGCCAGCAGTGCCGATTGTCATACAACATCCAACACTTCAAGGATGAGGTATTATGTGATGTTGCCCCACTGGATGTCTATGATGTTCTCTTGGGCCAACCGTATATGTGGAAGCGCCATGCTGTTTATGAGTCTCGACCCCGAAGTGTCATTGTTTCTCTAGGGGGACATCTCTACAGAACACCAGAGGTAGTTCCAACTACTATTCCACCTAAAAAGTTTTGCAAGGTAGTATCTCATACTACAAAATTTAGCTTCTTCACAATCTGTTCAAAAGGGGAATAGAAGGACACTGCAACCACTACAACCTCACCCCAAGCACCTTCTATCCAACAGAAGCAGGTCGACAAGGTTGCAACAAAGCGCAAATATTCCTTCTGCACATAGGCATATCATGTAGCCAGACTGGCTAAAAAAGTACAACCTTCAAAAAGCTAAGCAACACAACTTATCCAACAAGGCAAGCAACTCATCAAGATGCAGATTCAACAAACGATTTTCCCTCTCCCCTGGGAACTCAACGCAATGGAGACCATTGATTCTAAAGGAGGGAGGATTGGTCCTATTGGATGTCGATGGCCACCCACCTTTTCCAACTAGCTCAAAACAATTTTCTGGAAATTTTGGTAATTTACTATTTTTAGCAGTTTTAACTTCCGAGGCCATTTTGAGGGCCTAAATGAAGGTTTTTCTGAATCAAGCTTCTCAACGAAACCCAATGGAATTATTGAGCCCCCAAAATGAATCTCCTCGACGATACCTTTCCAAAAGGCTATCATGCGCCTAAAACGAATATCGTATGCAAAAGTTACAACCCCAGGAAATTGATGTACTAACTTACACAAACGGGGCCCACATGACTTTTGGCGCTTCATCTCCTAGGGTTAGGTTTTTGGATGTCTAGGGTTTTTGACATTCCTTTTTATTGTAAAAATGCCTTCAAAGCCTCATTGTAATCATCTTCTTGCGAATGCGAGTAGCCGTCACATCTCTTCTCAAAGATAAGATGCCACCATTCTAACGCGTCTTTCACTCTGTATTTTTACAGTTTCTGTACATTTTTTTTATTAATAGAAATCGTGTATTACTGTATCTCTGTGTTTATGGTTTCATCTCTGATATATTTATGTTATATTATTGGATATCCGCGATATCTTTGTGCATTTATTTATTATATCTCCACTCTCATTTCGTGCCGAAAATAATCCGGATCAGTGGTATCAGAGTAGGTTGTTCTTGATCATTTTTCAGTGCATGTCCTCAACAAGGTCTGAGTATAGAAAGTTGGGTCTCGAGTGTGTCTCTCTTGAGTAAAATCGCTCTCGCACATCCAATAAACCCTTAATTGCGGAAGAAAAGAAAAACGATGGAGTAGACGATCTTATCAATGTATTGCTTGAACAAGCTCTCACGCGACAGAGGGACAAAATGATGGAGATTTTTGCCCACATCCTTCAACGCCTGTCGATAGTGACATGCACATATTCATCAAACGACCACTTTGGAGGCACCTCGCCTTTCAAAGTACAAGTTAATTCTGATATTTCTATATTTGAAGGACAGATAGATGCATAAGCCTTAGACAAACGGTTAAACCTACTAGAAGGTTATTTCTCTGTTCACAATTTTTTCGATAGAAAAAAGATCACCTTTGCACTTCTTAAAGCTCTCCCCCATGTCAAACATTGGTGGGAAACTTACTAGGAGCAGAGTTTCACAGAAGAGTCTGGAATATATGGGGCTGAGCCCACTTGAAATTTTTGTGTGGATGCGGTAAAGGAATAGTATTACCCTGTTGGCAACTATGAGGACCAATACATGAGATGGACCACACTGAGGCAAGAGAGGGGCCAAACAGTTCCGGAGTTCACCAATATGTTTCATACCTTGTGCACCAAGCTGGGTATCAAAGACTCCGAATGACATTTGGTTCTGAAATACCATAGGGCTCTACACAGATACATCCAAACTGAAATAGATTTTTTGGACATCTCATCACTCGGTGCTGCTTATCGATATGTTGTTAAAATTGAGCAGAAATTTAAGCACCAGAACAAATGAGATTTCGGGTCTGCAAATCCGCAACAACCAAAGTATGAAAATGACAACCCTAAAAAACAGTCTCCTGAAAACCAGTCCAAGCCACACGAAAAGAAGGGTCATGGGAAGACAAAGAAGGACACCAGAAAATGGTGCGATTTCCACAAAAGCCCCTGGCACAACACCGATGAATGTCGCTGAAAACAGTCATTGGTGGCCGATATCAAAGACAAGGATCCAAACTCTGATTCACAATCTGATTATGAAAACACTGGTAAAAGGCAAATCATCGACGTAGACCCCACTGCTGTTGTCACGACCACAACAATTCAACCAGAAGAACCAACAGATCCTAAAGAGGGGGAGCACTTTTTTCATTCACAGATGTGGGTGAAGGGGACCCCGCTGCATTTTATTGTTGATAGTGGAAGCCAGAAGAACCTCATCTCAGCAGAGGTCATCAAACAGTTGGGATTTCCTAAAACAGGACACCCGCAACCATACGACATCGGGTGGCTTCAGCAAGGATGAGATATTCGTGTCAGCCAATAGTGTCGATTGTCATATGACATACAACCCTTCAAGGAATAGGTATTATGTGATGTTTCCCCACTGGATGTCTATGATGTTCTCTTGGGCCAACCATATATGTGGAAGCGCCATGCTGTTTATGAGTCTCAACCCCGCAATGCCATTGTTTCTCTGGGGGGTCATCTCTACAGAATACCAGAGGTAGTTCCGACTACTGTTCCACCTAAAAAGTGCCTCAAGGTACTATCTCATACTACAAAATTTAGCTTCTTCACAATCTGTTCAAAAGGGGAACATATGGACATTGCAACCACTACAGCCTCACTCGAAGCACCTTCTATCCAACGGAAGCATATCAACAAGGTTGTAACAAAGAAAAAATATTCCTTCTGCACACATGCATATCATGTAGCCAGATTGGCTAAAAAGTTCCAACCCTTCCAGCCACATGTTCGTGACAACCTTCAACAAGCTAAGCAACACAACTTCTCCAACAAGGCAAGCAGTTCATCAAGATGTAGATTCAACAAATGCTTTTTCCTCTCCCCTGGGAACTCAACACAATGAAGACCATTGCTTCCTAACGAGGGAGTATTTTTTGAAGTGGATATCAGTGGCCACCCACCTTCTCCAACTAACTCAAAACAATTTTCTGGAAATTTTGGTAATTTACTATTTATAACAGTTTTTAACTTCTGGGGCCATTTTGAGGGCCTAAATGAAGTTTTTTCGAGATCAAGTTTCTCAATAATAGTCGAAGGCATGATTGAGCCCCCAAAATTAATCTCCCCAATGATACCTTTCGAACGGGCTATCATGTGCCTAAAATGAAGATTGTATGCAAAAGTTACGAATGCGGGAAGTTGATGTACTAACTTACCCAAACGGGGCCCACATGACTTTTGACGCTTCATCTCCTAGGGTTAGGTTTTTGGATGTCTAGGGTTTTTGGAATTCTTGTTTATTGTAAAAGGGCCTTCATAGCCTCATTGTAATCATCTTCTTGCGAATGCGAGTAGCCGTCACATCTCTTCTCAGAGATAAGATGCCACCATTCTAGCGAGTCTTTCACTCTGTGTTTTTACAGTCTTTGTACATTTATTTCATTAATAGAAATCGTGTATTACTATATCTCTGTGTTTATGGTTTCATCTCTGATATATTTTTTTTATATTATTGGATATATGTGATATTTCTATGCATTTCTTTATTATATCTCGGCTCTCATTTCATGCCGAAAATAATCTGGATTAGTGGTATCAGAGCAGACTGCTCTTGATCATTTTTCAGTGCATGTCCCCGACGAGATTTGAGTATAGAAAGTTGAGTCTCAAGCTTGTCTCTCTTGAGGAAAATCACTCTCTCACACCCAAGAAACCCTCAATGGTGGAAGAAAAGAAAAACGAAGGAGCAGACAATCCTATTACTCTTTTGCTTGAGCAAGCTCTCACGTGTCAACAGATGGACGAAATGATGGAGAATTTTTCCCACATCCTTCAATGTCTGTCGATAGCAACAAGTGCATCTTCATCAAACGACCATTTTGGAGGCACCTCACCTTTTAAGGTACAAGTCAATTTTGATATTCATGTATTTGAAGGATAGATACATGTAGAAGCTCCAGACAAATGGTTAAACCTACTAGAAGGTTATTTCTCTGTTCACAATTTTTTCGATAGAAAAAAGATCACCTTTGCACTTCTTAAAGCTCTCCCCCATGTCAAACATTGGTGGGAAACTTACTAGGAGCAGAGTTTCACAGAAGAGTCTGGAATATATGGGGCTGAGCCCACTTGAAATTTTTGTGTGGATGCGGTAAAGGAATAGTATTACCCTGTTGGCAACTATGAGGACCAATACATGAGATGGACCACACTGAGGCAAGAGAGGGGCCAAACAGTTCCGGAGTTCACCAATATGTTTCATACCTTGTGCACCAAGCTGGGTATCAAAGACTCCGAATGACATTTGGTTCTGAAATACCATAGGGCTCTACACAGATACATCCAAATTGAAATGGATTTTTTGGACATCTCATCACTCGGTGTTGCTTATCGATGTGCTATTAAAATCGAGCAGAAATTTAAGCACCAGAACAAACGAGATTTCGGGTCTGCAAATCCGCAACAACCAAAGTATGACAAATATGAGCCTAACAAACAGTCTCCCGAAAACTTATCCAAGCCACAAGAAAAGAATGGTCATGGGAAGACAAAGAAGGACACCGAAAAATGGTGCGATTTCCACAAAATCCCCTGGCACAAAAAAGTCATTGGTGGCCGAGATCAAAGACAAGGAGTCGAACCCTGATTCAGAATCTGATTATGAAAATACTGGTAAAAGACAGATCATCGACGTAGACTCCACTACTATTGTTATGACCGCAACAATTTAACCAGAAGAACCAACAGATCTTGAAGAGGGGGAGCACCTTTTTCATTCACAGATGTGGGTGAAGGGGACCCCGATGCATTTTATTGTTGATAGTGGAAGCTAGAAGAACGTCATCTTAGCAGAGGTCATCAAACAGTTGGGATTGTCGACAACATCACAACCGCAACCATACAACATCGGGTGGCTTCGCCAAGGACGGTATCTTTGTGTCATCCAGCAGTGTCGATTGTCATACGACATCTAACCCTTCAAGGATGTGGTATTATGTGATGTTGCCCCACTAGATGTCTATGATGTTCTCTTGGGCCAACCATATGTGTGGAAGAGCCATGTTGTTTATGAGTCTCGACCCCACAGTGTCATTGTTTCAATGGGGGGTCATCTCTATAGAATACCAGAGGTAGTTACGACTACTGTTCCACATAAAAAGTGCCACAAGGTAGTATCTCATACTGCAAAATTCATCTTCTTCACAATTTTTTCAAAAGGGGAACAAAAGGCCACTGCAACCACTATAGCCTCACCCCAAGCACCTTCTATCCAACAAAAGCAGGTCGACAAGGTTGCAACAAAGCACAAATATTCTTTCTGCACATAGGCATATCATGTAGCCATACTGGCTAAAAAGGTCCAACCTTTCCAGCCACATGTTCGTGACAACCTTCAACAAGCTAAGCAACACAACTTCTCCAACAAGGCAAGCAACTCATCAAGATGCAAATTCAGCAAATGCTTTTCCCTCTCCCCTAGGCACTCAACACAATGGAGACCATTGATTCCTAAGGAGGGAAGATTGATCTAGGTGGATATTAGTGGCCACCCACCTTTTCCAACTGGCTCAAAACAATTTTCTGACAATTTTGGTAATTTACTATTTTTAGCTGTTTTTAACTTCCGGGGCCATTTTGAGGGCCTAAATGAAGGTTTTTCGAGATCAAGCTTCTCATTTATATCTAAATGTATGATTGAGCCCCCAAAATTAATCTCCTCGAAGATACCTTTCCAACGGGCTATCATGTGCCTAAAACGGAGATCGTATGCAAAAGTTACGACCCTGGGAAGTTGATGTACTAACTTACTCAAACGGGGCCCACATGACTTTTGGCGCTTCATCTCCTAGGGTTAGGTTTTTGGATGTCTAGGGTTTTTGGCATTCTTGTTTATTGTAAAAATTCCTTCAGAGCCTCATTGTAATCATCTTCTTGCGAATGCGAGTAGCTGTCACATCTCTTCTCAGAGATAAGCTGTCGCCATTCTAGCAAGTCTTTCACTCTATATTTTTATAGTCTTTGTACATTTTTTTCATTAATAGAAATAGTGTATTATTGTATCTCTGTGTTTATGGTTTCATCTCTGATATATTTCTATTATATTATTGGATATCCGTGATATCTCTATGCATTTCTTTATTATATCTTCGCTCTCATTTCGTGCCAAAAATAATCTGGATCAACAATTCCCATGATGCATGTAGGATAAATTATTCTAAGTATATAAAATGCCATAGGCATGCGAAATACTAGGACTTCCCAGGAGGTCACCCATCCCAGTATTACTCTATCTCAAGCACGCTTAACTGTGGAGTTCTAATGGGATCCGATACATTAACGCTATGTTTTAGGCATGTACATAAGATCATTACATGATGTTTATAATTAACAAATGAAGATGGTATTACATTACATTCCCCATAAAAAGGGTGAATATCATGGCTTATCAAAACCATAGGATTGAAATGTTGATTAAGTAGAAAAGGTGGTTGGCCACCGAGATCCACTTGGATTAGTCCAACCTCTAAGATTAAAAGTTGTTCTTTCAAGTTCTGGAAACCTAGAATTGATATCCCTTATGACTCCATTCCCAATGAGTGTTTCTCTCAACCCTACTGACCATTTCATAAACTTTTCATCCACATAAAATATATCCCTTGTATTGATTGAAGAACTAGTAGGAGAGAGCCCTCTCTGGATTGGAAGGAGGCTAGCTTCCAGTCTGAAAGTAGGTTTGTGGTTACTTCTGAGATTTGTTGTTGCAGCCAAGGAAATTTACAGAGTGATAACATTTTGGTATCGCTTTTGGGGAACGAAAGTGAACTTTTCCCTGGGAGATATGTATTATTGTTTCAGATTTGATTCCCGAGGGTAAACAAAGAATTAGACATCAAGATTGGATGTAATATTTTTACCCCGACGACTACATTTTCAAAAAAATGCATATTTTAGAGATTTTTATGGTGACTCATATCAAGCTTCAATCAAATTCAAAGACTCCATTGGAGAACGAGCCTTATTGATAAAAACATGAAAGGACAAAGAAATAGGTACCAAAGCTTGAGTTTTCTTCAAGATGTAATATTATTTTCAATTGATTATTTCTTGTCATTTCCTAAACATATAAAGGGGATTTTCCATTCCTTACTGCATTCAAATGAATATCATAGAACTCCACTTGTATATCCTTCTTCTTACATTGTTGAGTATGGCCAAGAGCCTTCATCCGAGCTATATGATGATCATGATCAATATTGTGACCCTGAAGAGACCAAGGCTGATATACCACCTCCTATACATAATCCTATACCCTCCAAGATTCAAGAGAGATATAGACCTTTGAAATTGCCACATATTTTCCATGTCTTTTCTCCGAAGCATTACAAGTACCTTCCCAAATTTGATGGAGAATTTGAAAACCTTATAGCCGAAAAACACCTTCAATCTTTTGAGCATTTCATTGACCTTTTTGAAGTTGAGCATGATGATGTTTGTATGAGAGCCTTTTCTTAGTCACTACAAGGGGATACCAAGGAATGGTTTAGGCATTTGCAACCTGAATCAATTAGTTCATGGGAGGAACTGAAGGATGTCTTTCTGAGGTTTTGGGGTGAGATGAAGTCATGGGATCAACATATTTCTGAGTTTCATGCTATAAAGAGGAAAAAGGATGAAAATATATTTATGTCCAGTAGGATATTTTTCAGTTTCTATTACAGGATGCCCAAAGAGATCCAACCCTTTGAAGGTGTTGCCATGTTGTGTTATGAAACAACTTTTCATCCAGATCTGGCTTTCCTTCTGGTGGAGAGGAGGTTTGTTACCTTGCAACAGATTATTTTTGATGCTCAGGAGATAGAGGATAATATTAAAGTATGCGAGAAGCTCCCAAGTCAGATTTTGGGTGAAGTTGTAAATACAGAGGAAGATGGTGAAGTGTATGAGCAAAAGATATATTGTTCCATGCATTTTCTTGAAGCTTTCAATAATGATGTTTTTGCAGAAGACCATGATCCACTTCTTCAAAAGCAATCTGATGTCCCAAATTTTCTTACTGTCGATTTTCAAGATCATGAAGTTTCATTTTCTTTTAATCAGATTTTTATGGTCATGTGTTAATTTCTCTTTAAAATAATCAAGGCTCTGATTTGCTGCGAAATTGCAATTGCTACGAAATGCTAAAGCCTTGCATGATTCTTGGATTCCATTGAAGTTTCATTTGCCAATACAGATCTATCAAGTGATTTCACCCTATCTACCATAAAAAAAAATCACTTTATCTGCTTCGAAACTGCAATTTGCTGCGAAATTTTCTGTAGCTGACTGCTTTGGCAGTTAATTTCAAGCTCAGATTCCAAGTAGATGGTCATTTATATCAACAAATTGAAAGAGGTTTTTCTTAAGAATGGGTTCATCTACAAAAAACTCTCTCATTTTTTCATAGGTGTCATGGTTTGGGAGATTCAAAGGGATCTTTACAACCCATTTTTACAGATTTTCGCCAAATTTAATTAGTTAAAAACTAAACCCTAAAAAATAGGAGTCATTTGTAACTCCTTCTTGAAAGTGAAACCCTAACGATTTAGAACTGATTGATTTATATTGTAATGTAATTCTATATATTATCATGAGGAGGATTGTAAAATGGTTCGAGAGTTGAGTAAGAAAGAGATTGTTGGTGCTGTAATATTTTCTGGACATTAATGAAAGGTTTACAAACAAGTGTTTGAGCTATTTAATCAGAGATTCCTATGTTCAACTATTGTAATCAGTTTTTTTAGTGTAAGTATTTCTTTCTTTTTTATCATTAAATGTGTTCTTCTTCATTTGAATGAGAAATAATTGATGCATAATTCATTTTAGTATGCCATGTGTCTGTCTTGTTTCAGATATTCACTTTCCATTTTGATAACTTTATGCATAATTCATTTGAATTGAATGCTCTGTGTAGATTTGATTGTGTCCTCTTTCATATACCCATGATTTATATATTGTAAGTCTAGCAATAGTTGACTTTCTGGCATCTGATATTAAATATTGTTCTTTCAAGTTTTGAAAACCTGGAATTGATATCCCTTATGACTCCATTCCCAATGGGTGTTTCTCTCAGCCCTACCAACCAGTTCATAAATTTTTCATCCACATAAAATATAGCCCTTATATTGATTGAGGAACTAGTGGGAGAGAGTCGTATTTGGATTGGAAGGAGGCTAGCTTCTAGTCTGAAACTAGGTTTGTGGTTACCTTTGAGATTTTTTGTTGCAACCAAGGAAATTTTCAGAGTGATCACATTTTGGCATCGTTGTTGGGGAACGAAAGTGAAATTTTACATGGCAGATGTGTATTATTGTTTCAGATCTAATTCCTGAGGGTAAACAAAGAATCAAACATCAAGAATGGTTGTAATATTTTTACCCTGACAACTCCTTTTTAAGAAAAATCCATATTTTAGAGATTTTTATGGTGACTCTTGTTAAGCTTCAATCAAATTCAAAGACTCCGCTGGAGAATGAGCCTTATTGAAAAAAACATGAAAATACAAATAACCAGGTACCGAAGCTTGAGTTTTCTTCAAGATTTAATATTCTTTTTAATCAATTATTTCTTGTCCTTTCTTGAACATATCAAGAGGATTTTCCATTTCTTACTGCATTCAAATGAAGACCATAGAACTCCACTTGTATATCCTTCTTCTTACATTACTAAGCATGTCCAAGAGCCTTTATCTAAGATATATGATGATCATGATCAATCTTGTGAGCCTCAAGAGACCAATAATGATACACCACCTCCTGTACATAATCATATACCCTCTAAGATTCAAGAGAGATATAGACCTTTGAAATTGCCACATATTTTCCATGCCTTTCCTCCAAAGCATTACAAATACCTTCCCAAATTTGATGGGGAATTTGAAAACCTTACAGTCGAAAAACGCCTTCAGGCTTTTGAAAATTTCATCGACCTTTTTGAAGTTGAGCATGATTATGTTTGTATGATAACCTTTTCTCAATCACTAAAAGGGGATACCAAAGAATTGCTTAGGAATTTGCATCCTGAATCAATCAGTTCATGGGAGGAACTGAAGGATGTCATTTTGAGGTTTTGGGGTGAGAGGAAGTCATGGGATCAACATCTTTTTGATTTTCATGCTATGAAGAGGAAGAAGGATGAAACTATCTTTATGTTCAGTAGGAGATTTTTCAGTTTCTATTGCAGGGTTCCCAAAGAGATCCAACCCTCTGAAGCTGCTGCCATGCTGTGTTATGCAACAACTTTTCATCTAGAGCTGGCTTTCCTTCTGATGGAGAGGAGGTTTGTTATCTTGCAACAAATGATTTTTGATGCTCCAGAGATAGAGGATAATCTTGAAGTATGGGAGAAGATACCAAATCAGATTTTGGATGAAGTTGTAAATACAGAGGAAGATGGTGAAGTGTATGAGCAAACGATACATTGTTCCATGCATTTTCTTGAAGCTTTCAATAATGATGTTTTTGCAGAAGACCATGATCCACTTCTTCAAAAGAAGTTTGTTGTCCCAAATTTTCTTACTGTTGATTTTCAATATCAAGAAGTTTTGTTTGCTTTTAATGATTTAGAGGATGTCAAATATCCAAATTTTTCTCAAGATCACTTATACTTAGTTTTTGAAGAAGTAGGAGATCAAACATATATTGGTTTTCATGAACAACAGTTGTCGCAAAATGCAGAGTTTTCTAGTTTACCTATATATGATGAATACGATGATTATAGTGGGGATAAATCTCAAGAACAACCAGTTGCATGTTCTCCATCAAGAAGTATTCGGTTTCAACGGTCCAATGAAAGTATTCAGCCCATATATCTCAGCAATGATAAAAAGCATGAGGAAAGTAGGGAGTCAGATGTAAGCAATTCTTTTCCTCTATGTTTTTCTTCATTAATGTTTCTAAAAGAGAATTTTGAAATTATTAATGAAAGAAAAGGATTTGAGTTGATGAAAAATCCCATCTGTTTACTGGAATAAAATAATGACATTATAAATCAACAACAACCTTTCCATGTTCTTAATGATCATGTAGCTTGCTATATGGAAAATTTTATTTGTGGAAATTTTCAGCCATTGGTAAACTATGAATTTGGAAAAGAGGAGGATGAAGAGTTAGTATTGAAAGAAACATTGTTTTCTTGTTCAACATATTTTTGTTTGCAACAATATCATCAAACTTTTCATCCTCTTTATGACAACCATCAGGTTGAAGCATATGAAAGCGAAGATGCAAATGAATGGGTAGATTCATGGCATGTAAATCACTTGGAGCAGAGTCACAATATTTTGTATGAGAAAGACATCAATTTTCATTCATTTGAAGATCCTTTTGCAGTCTTTTTGGAGTTAGCAAGTGGGGCTAATTTTTCATTTTTTTTCAACATTGAATATGTTTTCAAAATTTCAGATAAGTTGCTATTAAGCGGGGTTTTCCTTTTACCCCCAAACAAAGACATGCAAGGAACTCAACCAACAGATAAAGTACTTTCATGGTTGCACTGGGCCTTTGATTTCACTTGATCTAGCAACTCATGTTTCAGTTCAGTAGGTAGGTGTGAATAAGCTCACTTTTTGAGCATCCTTTTAACAGTCACTATTCAAAGTTTGTTTTTCATTTTCAGATTTCATTTGAAAACAATGTACAATTTTGGGTTTTCAGTGGATTTAGTTGTAGGGCAGCTCACAGAGCAGGTTACAGGTATCAGAGGTTGGGAACAATCCAATGGATGAAGGCTACTAGTCTACCATTTTCTTTGCTGCCTCACAAGGAGGATATCATCCCCATTGGAGCCTATGTTAGTCAATATAAATTTACAAAGTCAAAACTCCTTGTTTTCTTGCTATTGAGTCTTTTAGTCATGTCCCGGTCTTTTAAAGATCATGTGTCAGGGTCCTATGGTTAGTGTTCCATGACATCTTTTCTTATTTTCACTCATTTATGAGTTAAGTTTGGGGTTTTTATTAGGTCATGTCTAAGGAAGTTAGATTATCATTCCAAGTCCTAGGTGAAGTGTCTAGTCTTGTTCAAGGTCAAGTCAATTATGTCACATTGCCATCCTATAGTCCTTTGTCAGCATTTGAAAAGGGTGAGTCTTAAGTTGGTACATTATGTCTTCAAAGGGTCATGGGAACATGATATCACATGTACAAAATATTACTTACTCTTTCCAATACAATTTGTACCTTTTAAATACTTGCAACCAATCAGTTCAAATTTCATTGCAAAACCTTCTAGCTTTTTGCAACGACTAACTGCCAATGCCAAATCACTTAAAAAATAACCTATCTCCATAACAATCAAAAAATCATGGTAAGATCATGGGAGTCAATTTTTTCATTTTCAATCAGGTTTTTATGGTCATGTTTTATTTCCTCTTTAAAATCATCAAAGCTCTGATTTGTTGCGAAACTGTGATTTGTTGTGAAACTGCAATTGCTGCGAAATGCTAAAGCCTTTCATGATTCTTGGACGCCATTGAAGCTTCATTTTACGCTACATATATCTCAAGTGATTTAACCCTATCTACCATAAAAAAAAATCACTTTATTTGCTGCTAAACTGCAATTTGTTGTGAAACTGTAGTTTGCTGCGAAATTTCCTAGTTGCTGCGAAATTTCCTGTAGCTGATTGTTTTTCCAGTTAACTTCAAGCTCAAATTCCGAGCATATGGTGATTGATAGAAACAAACTGAAATAGGTTTTTCTTAAGCACGGGTTCATATACAAAAACCTCTCTCTGTGTTTACATAGGTGTCATGATTTGGGAGATTCAAAGGGATATTTACAACCTATTTTTACAGATTTTCGCAAAAACTTAATTAGTTAAAAACTAAACCCTAAAAAAATGGAGTCAGTTGTAACTCCTTATTGAAAGTGAAACCCTAATTATTTCGACCTAATTGAGTTATATTGTAATGTAATTCTATATATTATCATGAGGAAGATTGTAAAATGGTCCGAGAGTTGAGTAAGAAAGAGACTGTTGGTGCTGTAATATTTTCTGGACATTAATGAAAGGTTTACAGACAAGTGTTTGAGCTATTTACTCAAAGATTCTTGTGTTCAACTATTGTAGTCATTGTTCTTAGTGTATGTATTTCTTTCTCTCTTATCATTAAATGTGTTCTTCTTCATTTGAATGAGAAATCTTTGATGCATAATTCATTTCAGTATGCTTTGTGCCTGTCTTGTTTCAGATATTCACTTTTCATTCTGATAAGTTTATGCATAATTCATTTGAATTGAATGCTCTATGTAGCTTTGAGTGTTTTCTCTTTCATCTACCCATGCTTTATAGATTTTAAGTCTAGCAATAGTTGTTTGTCTGGCCTTTGAGACTAAATGATGTTCTTTCAAGTTCTGAAAAGTTAGAATTGATATCCCTTATGATTCCATTCCCAATGGGTGTTTCTCTAATCCCTACCAACCATTTCATAAACTTTTCATCCACATAAAATCTATCCCTTGTATTGATTGAAGAAATAGTAGGAGAGAGCCCTCTATGTATGGGAAGGAGGTTAGCTTCCAGTCTGAAAGTAGGTTTGTGGTTACCTCTGAGATTTTCTGTTGCAACCACAAAAATTTACAGAGTGATAACAAGAGGGACACCTGTCGACTTAATGAAAGAAATATATAAACATTATAAATATACAATATAAAAAATAAAAATTAACATATATAAATATATTATTATATAAAAAACTACTATTTTTATAATAATTAATATTTTATCTTTAAATTTTTATGTTTGTAGTACTAAATATTATGTGTTAAATTTTATAATAATATTATTATCTATCTCATTTATAAATATAAATATATAAATATTTATATATATGTGAAAGAAAGATATAAAAAAAAAACTATATTTAGAGACACGCACTCAGGCAAGATAGATGGTGCTTTAAAGGCTTTATGTAAGATCTTTGTTTATGGATGGTAGTGGGCGTCAATGATAAAGTTTGAAGGGATGGTCTTAATTTCATTTGAAAGGGTATATAATAATCCAATCCTTAAGGATGAAAAGTTAAAAAAATAATTGTACTTCAATTCACAAGTGTATATTTAGTAAATCCATCCAAAAAAAATTGAAAAATAAAATGTTATCCTTCCAAATATTTATAATCTTAAAAATTTAAAGAATGATACACAAAAAGTTATAAAATTTTAATAAAACTTCATAAAAAAATATTTTTTTTCTTTCAAATTTATAATATCCACAAAATTATTGTTATTTTAAATAAATGAACACATTTTAATAAAAGATAATAAGCAAACATATCAGTATACACGGTGTTGGATTTTATTTGCTAAACTAGAGTCGTGTTGGATTTTATTTGCTAAATTGACCCAAGTCTAGTTTGTTGGATTTTATTTGCTAAAAAACTATATTTAGAGACACGCACTCAGGCAAGATAGATGGTGCTTTAAAGGCTTTATGTAAGATCTTTGTTTATGGATGGTAGTGGGCGTCAATGATAAAGTTTGAAGGGATGGTCTTAATTTCATTTGGAAGGGTATATAATAATCCAACCCTTAAGGATGAAAAGTTAAAAAAATAATTGTACTTCAATTCACAAGTGTATATTTAGTAAATCCATCCAAAAAAAATTGAAAAATAAAATGTTATCCTTCCAAATATTTATAATCTTAAAAATTTAAAGAATGATAACACAAAAAGTTATAAAATTTTAATAAAACTTCATAAAAAAATATTTTTTTTCTTTCAAATTTATAATATCCACAAAATTATTGTTATTTTAAATAAATGAACACATTTTAATAAAAGATAATAAGCAAACATATCATTATACATGGTGTTGGATTTTATTTGCTAAACTAGAGTCGTGTTGGATTTTATTTGCTAAATTGACCCAAGTCTAGTTTGTCAGAGAAATTTCTGATTTATATTTAACATTGTCTGAATTATAGAGTTGTGCAAAGTTTTGAACTGAAATGTGTGCAGGAAAGACAACAAACACCAGTGGTTTCAGGCGTGGACTGCAACGACCAAGTCCCGATGGAAGGATACAATAGGCAAATTCCAAAGCCAGAGATTTTGAATAATGATCATAAATAAATGAAGTTCAATGTGGATGAAGACTCTACTGCTTTAACATAATTCCAAAGAAGACATGGCCTAATATCCTATTCATTATTGTTTTTCAAACCCGCCACTATAAATATAGGAACCTAAACCATTGGAGCTTTGGGGAGTGAATAAGAGTCTTCAATGATTTGCACATAGGTACTAAAAGAAATATAAGCTTTGCCTTTACTCACAAATTATAATAAACAAGTAAAATAATCATGACCTTAACCAGAGAAGGTGAAACAATTAGCTTGAGCTTGAAACACTGAAAGATGTCAATGAAATGGTCTTCCACATGGCCATGATAATGAAAATATAGAAGCATTACCTTGACAAAGATGGTGCTCACAAGTTTGAGATTCTTATATTGATGCCCATTTCCACAAGTTCTCCAGCAAGTTCAATTCTGCAGAAAATGTTGAAGAAATAGAGCTTAAATAGAATTAAGAACCAAGGAGCTTGCGCACTGTGCAATTTGGCAGAAATTGAGATTGCAAAGTACACTTGATTCTTTCCAAGTTGTCATTATTAACTTATAATATTATATTATATTATAATATATTATATATATTATAATATATTTATGCAATTTTATAATATTATTAATAATATTATTTTTTTTGTAAATAATAAATATTAGTTTATATATAATAATAAATAATGTAATTTATATATAATGAATTATTATATATTATAATTAATACTAATAATATATTTTATAATTATTAGTATATATTAATAATTTTAACATATTATATATATATATATATATATATATATATATATATATATAAAAGCCTTGGGGTAGTTTAATTGGCAAGTGCCATGTTATGAAGTGTTATGTTTGATGAGGTTATGAGTTCCGTTGTCAAGAATTTTTTTCATGTGGCTTCATGCAAGTTTCATCAAATTTGAAGCCAACTTTGTATTTACACTTCTATCTGTCAAGAAAAAATTAAGTTGTTAGTGTTTTTTCATATTGGTTTGTGTGTACTGGGTTTGGTTATCAAGTACAATGGCACCTATTGAAACTAATTATCTTTTCTTCTTCACTTTGTTCCTTGTCTGTTGTTTAACTTCTGCTGCCACAATAGTGGAGGTGGGAGTAGGACAACAACCAAAAACATAAAGAGGGTAAGAATTCCTCTGCAAAACTAAGGACAAATGCACATGTGGGTGATTGATGTATTTATGAAAGGAGGTTTCATTCGAAGATGCATATCCGGTTAAAGAATATGGGAAAAATACAAATGGGTTTAAAAAAGACGGAGATAATGGCGACAGATCCATCACAACCTAACTCTAACTCTATCTACAGGGATGCACATGAAAGAAAAAGATACAAAGAGGGGCTCCATTATACGCTCACATATTTCCTCCGAGCTGGTGACTTTCACCTCTCTGAAATTGTGAATCCATCTTAGCGAGCATCTTGGCTTGGATTAAACTAATAAATATTATTCTCCCTTCCAAACAAAAGCATTTCTCCCTATACAGATCTCAAGGACTTTGGTCGCATGCTCGAATCTCGTGCAAATAATGGTAAATTTCAATGAAATCCCCTCCATTGTGATTCATCTTTATATCTTGGGTTTTATGATCTATTGACATTTGCTGGCCATGTTACTAAACACCTTTACACAATCACAATCTTGTGTCAACACGTTACTTGCCATCCAAAGTTTGAAATAAACATATGTAAAAATCTTGATGTGAGCACTATTAGCAAACAAATTGGGTCTTAGTCCCATTGGAATGAAATTGAAGAAGCATGCCCATTGGAATTTGTGCAGAGGAAAAATAAATTAAAACAAACTTCAAACCAAACTTTGCATCTATATTTATCTATATCCTACTGATATCCCTTCATGTTTTAAAAGAATACTCAGAATATAAACTCTCTTTTCAACATTCTCCTAGTTGGATTTTACACTGATATAATTCTCCTCATACTGGCGTCCAATCACATTGTTTCACTGATCTAATCACTTGTTCCCTATAAAGTGGATGTCATGAATCCCTGTGAAATGAAACCGACAACGATTAGTATTGGAAACTAATACAAAATGCTTAATAGATTAACTATTAGTATTGGACACTAATACAAAACGTTTAACATATTCATTTTATGATAGTATATATGTTTTATTTATTACGCAGTCTAAATGTTCAACTTTTTGGAATTTTTTTTTACCAACGTGAGAAATGGGATTATGGGTAAATTATTTTTAAGGAAATTTATGGATGTAATTGTTGTAACTATTTTTTTTTTCCATTAAAATGGGCTTGCAGTCTTACGCCACTCAATGTTAATACCATTTCAGATACTCTAACAACTGGTAATTGTTGGTACTTTATTTTCCAGAGGCACAATGGACATGGTGGCTTTTAATGTTTCTATGTGAACCACACTGTTGTCGCTAATAGTCTGTATGTTCGTTTTCCAGATCATGTGTGCTTCAATGCTTTACCAGATCGTTTCTGCTTCAATGCTTGATTAGTTTTTTTTAGTTTTGTCTCGAAACTCGTTAGAAATTTAAATGAATGGATGGAATTGCACACACACACACACACACACACACACATATTAGTTGTTGAGATTGCATAATTTAGATGAATGAAAGGTTTTCCTGAAGTTGGATTTATTTATGCATTCAAACTGCAATTCAAATAATGGAAGTCTAATAGATAGTCTACTCGGTATCAAAATTGTATTGAAATATGAAAAAAATGTATTTATATCCAGTTCAAAAATTAACTTTTAGTGTGATTAATACTTTTAAAGTTATCTAAAAAATTTAATTTAAGAATTAATATCAATGTTACTCCAGCATTAACACCAATGTTATGAGAATGATGAAGATATGTGATGCCACTCAAGTGAAATTTAATGAGTTAAATAATCTTGCGTATAAATAATGTAATTGTATTGTAAATATTTTTAGTGTGAAGTTCAAGGCTAAGGTCTATCTACATAATG
>ML822458.1:107018-133389 GCA_009831015.1 Picea engelmannii | reverse complement strand
ATTCTTGAATCCATCTCATTTTCAACCATTTCCTTGTAGATCTTGAAGTTTTCAAAACCTTCTGACTTGTTCTTGAGAAAGCAAACTGCAGTCATTCTTGTATAATCATCAACTAATAACATAAAGTATTTTTCACCTTTTAAACCCTTTGTTGTAGTTGGTCCAACTAGATCAGTGTGCACAATTTCCATTGGTCTTGTTGTTGAATATTCCTTTGATTTGAACCTGGTCTTTGTTTGCTTTCCTTGTTGACAATGCTTGCATAAAGTGTTGTTTGGTTTTGTGATCTGGGAAATTTCTCTGACTGCTTCTCTTTTGCTGACTTTGACAGGGTTATAAAAATGCATGTGACCCATTCTTCTATGTAATAGCCAACTTTCATCTTCCTTTCCTAGACAACACTTTTCATTTCCAATTTCACTTAACACATATATGTTGTTTGAAGTTCTTGCAGTTGTACCGACCAATTACCTTGAACCTTCTTTTCTTATCTCACACTTTTCTGAATTGAAAGTAAGTTTATGACCTTGGTCACATATTTGACTCACACTTAGAAGATTATGTTTCATATCTTCTACCAGTAGAACATTTTGTGCCTGTTCATTCTTATTCCCAATTCTAACTGTGCCTTCTCCAATGATTTTGGATGAATTTTCATTTTCGAAGGAGACTGATCCATTTTTTTCTTTTCGTAATGTGAGAAATTTGTCTTTATCACCTGTTATGTGTTTTGAACATCCACTATCAACATACCAACCATGTTTCTTCTTCTTAGCTTGTAGAGCGACTGTGCATTCTTCATTATTATATTGATCTTGCTTTCTTGAAAATTTTCTTTGTAGTTCTTTTGCCTTTATATGTGTGTTTTCCTTTTGAGTAACCTTCATCATTTCTCTTTTTCTTATGAGGACATTTGTTAGAAAAATGACCAATACCATCAAAATTAAAAAAAATTAAAGGGAGCTTACCTCTATACCTACCGTTGGTTCCCTTGTTCAGTCTTTTGATGAAGTTGGCCACTTCTTCATCATCTTTCGAGGCATCACTGCTGCTACTATATTATTCTTGTTCATTTTTCTTTTGCTTTGATCTTTTGGATGCCTTGAAGGATGCTTCTTTTACATTTGGATTTTCCTGCTCAGTTCTCATTTCATATGCTGTGAAGATTCCATGCAGTTCGTCCATGCTTATTGAGTCCAGATTTGATATTTCTTCTAGTGATGATATCTTAGGGTTGAATCTCATAGGAAGAGATCTTAGTATCTTTTGAACAATTATAGATTCTTCAATTTCTTCTCCCAATCCTATGATTGCATTCACTGTTTCATCGACTCGTAACAAATAGGCTACGATATCTTCATCTTCCTTCATTTTTAGTTGTTTGAACTGACCTATGTAAGTCTAAAGCTTTGTTGCTTTGAATTTTGTATCTCCTTCATAAATATTTTGAAGCTTGTCCCAAATCTCTTTAGCGTATTTACAGTGTGCAACTTTGGTGAATACCGTATCACTGAGACCATTCAAAAGTGCATTTGTGGCTTTGGAATTATTCTCACCGAGTTTTACTTCTTTGTCATTTGTTGGTGGAACTACTGGTGTTGTGTATCCATCTACAATTGATTGCCAAACTTGAAATCCCTGTGCCTATATATATGTCCTCATCCTTATGCTCCAAAAAACATACTTTTGTCCATCAAACTGTGGTATTCCATTTTTATATGAGTTGGTACTCTCCATGATCTACCTTTTAGTGGTTAAACTAATTTGTGAAGGAACCTGCTCTGATACCAATTGTTGGATTACTGAGAGGGGGGGTGAATCAGTAATAGAGAAATTTAATCCTTTTTAACCATATAATCCAAGTGTTATATCAATGAAGCATTATCATCCAATAACTACAAATTAAATAAGCAATGAACAAATGGACAAACATACACATACACAATACAACAATGTTTTACGTGGAAAACGAAAGAGAAAACCATAGAATGCTTTTTCTTATATGTCTTGAAGAATTACATTCATTGGAAGCACCAACTTCCTTTGTTTTCCAGCTGCAACTGGAAGGAGGCTCCAACCCCCTATTTTCTCAAGCTACAACTTGAGGGAAGCTCCAACTCCCCAAATCTCTGGCTACAACCATAAGGAGGCTACAACCCCCTATGTTCTTTGGCTACAACTGGAAGGTGGCTACAACCACTTGTCCTTGCCCCGTCCTGCCACCATGAAGTAGAAGTAGAATGATGGAACCACTGTCAACCTGTCACTGTGAGATATACCATTGTAAACCTATACCAATAAATCTGAACCATGCATCAACCATGCATCAACCTATACCTCAACCCGTAATCAATCTGTACCATAAACAAGTGCATCAACCATGCACCAACCTGTACCAAATAACCTGTAATCAACCTGTACCATAAAAAAATGCATCCAACCATGTAACAAGTATGTAAAAATCATGTGTGAACTACTCATCAGCTATGACTCATCAATATGTACCAACATCATCAACTATACACCTCATGTATGTGCCAACGCATCAACTACTTGTCTCAACCATGTACTCAACATGTAACTCAACCAAACGAACTCATCAATTTCATCATCCAAATATGATTTGTAGCTCTGTAATAGACCTGGTGTATATGATCACATTCCTGTGAACCTTCCTTAACTTCAACAACAAGAGACTAGCATTTTCATCAAACTTTTCTTTAGTCTCACATGCCTAGTTTTGGATTAGTCAACAACCCTAACTTGAAGTAATCATAACTTTGTACCTGTAATGTATAAAGATATGAAACTGATACACAATGTTCTTCAGTTTGTTTTATACAATTCATCCAGGTGTCACTACTTGGAACCTCTCAAAAAAGGAGTTATAGCAAAAATGGCATACCTTGCTGAATTGTGGATTATTCTAGAGAGCTACATTTTAGAGAGTGCCCCACATATAATATTTGTTGAATTGATTTGAAACTATGAAACAACATACTACAGACTGTACCATAACCAACACATTTAGTTTCACTGAATTTGTATCTGTTATGAAGAAGTTATGACGTTTTTACCCGAAACACCTGTTTTTGACTAGTTTCAGGACTAGCCACAAACCCTATTTTCCATGGAGTCTAACTCCAAAAATACAATGAACCACAAGATTATTTTTTTACCATAGATACTTGGATATGTTTTCTCAATTTCATAGAAATTTCACGGTCTGAATCATTATAGAAAAAACGTTATAGCGAAAATGGTGAGATGACCTGTAAATAACATACCTTAGAAAGCACCATCAAAAGAATTTATCCTTCCTTGCATTTTGGCCTTCTTTTCTTCACCTTCCCTCATAATTTCAGATTATATATCCTTGGTTACCTTAGACACCTATATAAATTCAATATGCTCAAGTGTGATTAAAATGAGAGAGCCTTGCCTCTTATTTATACTCTCCAAGTAGCTTCCTTAAAAACATCTTCTAGGTCACTTGCCCCCACTTTCCTTATTTTAGGGTTAACCCACTTCTAATTTATCCATTAAATTTATTATTGAAATAATTTATTTTGTATTCACTTTGAATTATAATATAATCATTACTTCACTTTATTATTTAACTTTTAAAATCTCTTAAACCACTTTGACTACTTTGACCTTTTGGGGCTTCTAGATGTCATATGAAGGTCCTCCAACTTTGTAAGGCCATAACTCTCAAACCGTGAGGCGTTATGTGACATTCCACATACCAATAGAAATAACATGACATGTACTATCCATATAGAATAGTATTATTTTAAAATATATCATAACTCTTACCGTTACCCATCAAACAAACTTGGGTCCATTACCCAAACCTGGGGTGTCCAACTTCTCATGGCCATAACTTTCTAACCGTGAGGGGTTATGTGACGTTCCACATACCATCGAAAATGGCATGACAAGAACTATCCATCTAGGATAGTTTCCTTGACAAATTCACTATCCTTCATCTCTTTATTCCACAATTAAGCATAGGTTATCTTACTCCACAAAACGTCTTCCCGTGAGGGCTTTCACCATAAGGGGACCACTTTGGATTTCATCCATATTTACTTCTTATCAACCATGACAAAACAATAATGATTCATATTTACATCAAACAATCTTGGGTCCATTACCCAAACCTTTGTGCTATGGGGATTTATTCAAGGGTTGACATCAATGACAACCAACCTTAATCAACATTTTCATGAATTCTACAAAGACAAGATTCAATTTGGCGAGTCTAAAATTATTGAAGGGATAATTAGGAAGACTAAGTACTTGTATGGTTAGAACAAGGGAACGAAAGATTTACATAAGTCTTGGAGACATAGGAATAAGGACAAGTAGGATCAAAGAAAGGATGGATTTAAACCTCATTTCTTTAGAAGAAACCTTAACACATATCAACAAAGTCAACCATCCCAGAGTGGATCCAAGATAGTATAATATTTAGGGAAAAGGGAAAGGAATACAATCAAATGTTAGGGTTGTGAAGGAGATAATTTGTATAGATATTTCACTTGTAGGAAATATAAATGAGGAATGTGCACACTATCCAAGACACAACTACAGTGGAAGATGTGCCAAGGAACATTCTAAAAATCTATGCAACCTTGGATAATCGACAGGTAGATCATCAGTCCAACATGGTAGAGGTTGAAGGTGATATTTTCAAACAACTTGTTGCAATTTTAATTTATCCAGGAGCAAGTCATAGTTACATTTCTAGTAATTTAGTTGAAATATTTCACTCGAATAGACGTAGGAATAATATGTCATGGTTGGTCCAGTTGGCCACTGGGACAAAAAGGAAGATCAATGAGTCAGTGAAGATTTGTACATTAGATATGAATGGACTCAATACTGTTGTAGACCTATATTTCCCCTTGGTTCTTATGATGTCCTCATTTCAATGGATTGGTTAGATGCACATCATGTCGTTCTATATTTCCATAAAACTAGTTTTACTTGTATTGATGAAGAAGGAAAGTCGAGAACAATGAAAGGAATTCCAAGGCCTATTTACATAAGAGATATTTCATCTTTGCAGATGAAGAGATGTTTTATAAAAGGGTGAAAATTGTATGCTTCTCACATGGAAGAGACAACAATGTGAAAAAACCCAAGTCTTGAGGACTTTCTAGTACTACAAGAGTTTTCATATGTGTTTGAAGAGGTACTTGGGTTGCCACCTAAAAGAGACATTTATTTCTTTATTCATTTGGTGCCTGAAGCTTCTCTAGTCTCTAACACTCCATATAGAATGGGTACACTATAATTGAAGCAACTATAGATGTAGTTGGAAGAATTTCTAAAGAAAGGGTACACATGCTCAAGTGTGTATCCTTGGGTAGTGCTAGAATGTTTTGTGATAAGGATGGAACTTTGAGGTTGTGCATTGATTTCAGAAAACCAAACAAGGTTACTGTGAGGAATAAATATCCTCAACCTAGAATTGATTAATTTTTTGATCAACTAAAACAAACAAATATCTTCTCAAAGATAGGTTTTAGATCGTGTCATCTTGTAAGGATAAAGGAAGAAGATATTAGTAAGACAACTTTCAGAATGAGGTATCGACACTATGAGTTTGTAGTGATGCCATTTGGTTTCACAAATGCACTAAATACTTTAATGTTCTTGATGAATGCAATATTTAGACAACACTTGGACAAGTTTGTCATCATGTTCTTTGATAAAATTATTATTTACTCAAAATTAGAGGAGAAGCATGAATATGAATCAAGGTTAGTGTTAGAAGTTATAAGAGAGAATCAATTTTATGCTAAGTTAATCAAGTGTTCATTTTATCAAAGGAAAATTCATTATTTGAGACACATAATTTTCGAGAAAGGAATAACAATAGATTTAGAAAATATTGAAGTTATTATGGGATGTCCTAGACCTAAGAAAATATTAGAGGTAAGGCCAACATGGGATTTGTTGGATACTGCAGAAGGTTCATAGAAGGGTTCTTCAAAATTTCATATCCAATTGCAACATTGGAAAAGAAGGGAGTTAAATTTGAATGAACATTACAATTTGAGGAATGTTTTCGTCTATTAAAGAAACTTCTCACTAGTGAACCCATTCTCGAGATCATTGATCCAAATTAAAATCTTGTGGTATGTACAAATGCTTGCAAAGAGGAAATCAGTGGATTTTTTACTCAGAATGGGCATGCAGTTTGTTATGAATCTAAAAAACTTAAGGAGCGTGAAAATAATTATCAAACATGACTTAGAGCTTGCTACCATAGTGCATGTATTTAAAATGTGGAGACATTGTCTGATGGGAAGAAAATTTGAGTTAAGGACAAACCATAGTGATATGAAGTATTTATTTAAACACTAGAATTTGAATTCCAAGTAGACAAGATTGTTATAATTTCTTTGTGAATTAAATTTTGATATCAAGAATATTAATGGTAAAGAAAACAAGGTTGGTGATGCACTTGGTAGAAGGATACATGAAATGCATGTTACAACCACTATCATGTGTAAATCATATTTGAGGAACATAATTATTGAGGTTGTTTTCTTAGATGAGTATTATCTTCATCTCAAAGAAGGATTGCAAAAGGGAAATGCACAACATAAATATGAAGATTATAAGTTGGAAAATGATGAAATTATTTTGCATAACAATAGATTGTATGAGTGTGTAGGTTTTCACAGTTAGTCATAATGTTGCTTGAACTTTTTGGAGATCAACTATGTATAAATATTGAAACGTGAGTGGACACTCCACCCATCATCATGGACAAATAAAGATGAAATAATGATAGAAAAGAGTGATTGGGTGGATATTTATAGGATTAAAAAACTAAGGTTAATTGTTATGGAAAAAGAGTTTCATCCATTAGGAAAAATTATTAAAAGTTATTTAATGCTAATGGTAAAATTGAAATTAAAAGAAAATGTACAAAAAACCAAAGTTTAAGAAAAATAATTTGTTAAGTTTGTAATCCAATGAGAAAAAGATAGCTAAAAATGAGGAGAAGGGTAAAAAAGTAAAAAAAAAAAAAGGGATTGAATAATATTAGAGTGGGGATAAAAGAAAATTAAACCAAGACACGTAAATAAGGAAATTAAATAATAATAATATTAAATCAATCAATCAATAAAATAAAATAAAACAAATTGTTTAAAAAGAAGAAGGGATAAAGCTCAATGATCAATATGATGAACAATGGGTTTCCAAGATTGGCTAAGTTTGTAGTCATATTCCCGATTAAAATTATTATAATTTTTTTTCAATTTCCAACGCTTCCCAAATGATACGAATAGAGTAATAAGGTTTTGAATCTGGAATATTAGTTTGGTCAAAGCAAATGATATGATTATATTTGTGGGAGTGTTCCACGATAGTTGACTTAGAGATGCGATTATGGACAATATTAGCTATACATTCTCTGAGATGAGATTTAAATGATCTACTAGTTTGGCCCATGTATGGTTTTCCATAGGAGCAGGGACTTTTATAAACTCCTTGGCCAAGGATTGGATCAGATTTATCCTTCGTTGTTCTAAAAAATTGTTTAAGGGTTTTCTGTTAAGCACTAGATCTATTATAATAGCAGAAAACAACAATATTGCAATGAATACCAATGAAATAACAACAAAGAACATAAATATAGCAGCAGAACAACATAATATATGGAACCACAATACCAAAATAATACCTATATTGATAGGAAGAAATGTTCACTTGCCTCTTCGAGGGGGAAACCTCCAGCGGAGAAGAGATCTATTACAATAATTCTCAAGACAAATACCTCTCATACCTTCTACTCTTGTTTATACTAATTCTATCCTCTAAATAACATTATAGAGGAAGATCTTTCTAGAACCAGAAGCTTCTATTATGTCTTCTTACAGTGACTTATTCATATTTATTAAATAAGCCTTGATGAGTTAGTTCTTTTGGATTCATCGCATTGGTTTTTTAATTCGAGGTTTTAGACCAAACCAATGTGGTCCATCACCAGGAAGCTTTTTTGAGATATGAAGGAAATTTGATAGATCAAGTGTATAAATATATGAAAAGTTTTTCAATAAAGAGCCGACTTATTAAAAATATAAAACTTAAAAATATATTATTAATTAATTTCTAGAACCTGCCCTTGTGGTTAGTGTTGGGATCCAATTCTGACTAATTTCCCAGCCATCATCTCTATTTAGATTCTTAGGTTGTTTTTCAATTTCGATGGCTTCCCTAAATTTCATATTGTTATAGTGATCTATCTTGGCAAGAATTTTGGCCTCTTCAATACAAATTTAGTGTTTTGTTTGTTCGAATGTTCTGCCAAAGATGAGGGACGAGTGTGATTGTGCTTGATATCAACGACATGTTCTTGAATCCTAATTCTAAAGGAACAAACTCTTTCTCCTATGTATTGTTTACCACATGAGCACATGATCATATAGACACCCTTCTATTCAATGGGATCAATAGGGTCTTTAATTGACCTAAGGGAACTCCTAATAGTGTTTAAGGGTTTGAAAGTTGCCCCAATACTTTTCTTATTCAAAATCCTAGCAAGCTTGTCTATTGTCCCTTATATGTAAGGTAAGAAAACCTTGGACACATCATTATTTGTTTGTTCCTTATTTCTAGGTCTCTTAGTGGCATTTTGAAAGGCTTTAATCACCTGATGTTTTTTATAGCCATTATCCTTGAAAACATTAAGGAGATGGTTTTTCTCTTCATCAAGGTGTTCATCATCATATATTTTGAAGGCCCTAGTAGCTAGGGTGTTGAGAACCCCTAATTTTTGGGCAGGGTGATGATGGGAATCGACATGAAGGTATTGTTCAGTGTGAGTTTTCTTCCTATAAACTTGGTGGGTTAAGGATCCATCGAGTCTTTTTGTGACTCTAACATATAGAAAAGGAAGACTGCTTTTATCTTCAACCTCCACAGTGAATTTGATGTGACCATATTGTTTATTGAGGTGATTCACAAATTCATTTAATTTTTCACAACCATGGGGCCAAATGACAAAAGTATCATCAATAAACCTATTCCAGTATTTGGGTTGGAAGGGTGAGGAGATAAGGGATTTTATTTCCAAATCCTCCATGAATAAATTGGCTATTATGGGAGAGAGGGGGAATCCCATAGAAACCCCACAGGTTTTTTCATATATGTCACCCTGGAAACCAAAAAATGTGGATTTCAAACAAATTTCAACTAACTTAGCAGTACCTTGGTCAGTGACGTTCTTGATTACCTCCATAAATGGGAATTTTAGTAAAGAGAGAAACAACATCAAAACTTATGAGGGTGTCATCCTTGTCCAATTTGATGTCTTTGATATTGTTTACAAAGAAAGTGGAATCTTTAACAAAAGAGCTAGTATTTCTGACTAAGGGTTTGAGTTTATGAGCCAGATATTTTGCAAGTTGATAAGTAGGACTTCCTATTGTGTTGAAAATAGGTCTAAGCAGGGATCCTTTCTTATGAATTTTGGGAAGCCCGCAGATCCTTGGGGTGGAAGGGTAACTAACAAGAAATTTCTTTTTATCATCTTCATTTATATTGCTTAACTTAATGGCATTAGAGACTTCCCTTGCAATCTTTTTTAGGGGATTTTTATTAAGTTTATTATAACTCCCACTGTTATTGATGTGGTCTAGCATTTTTTCAATGCAATTATCCTTTTTCATAATGACAACATCCCCCCTTTTTCTGCTTTTAGAACTACTAAATTCCTATTGTTGTTTAGGGATTTTAGAGCCAAAAATTCTTCTTTAGTGATATTGCTCTTTGGTGGTTTTACTCTACGAAGAATTACTGAGCAACCTTGCCTGATTTATTCTTTAACATTATCTGAAAGGTTTTTAATACCATTTTCAATGCTACATAAGATATCCCCGACATGAATTTTGCGAGGGGAAATAACAAAGTTAATACCCCTCTCTAGTAACCTAGTAGTGTATTCATTGATGTGATGGGTTGATAGGTTGATATTTCTCTTCGTTGTTTCGATGCTATATATTATGTTGTTCCGTTGATATATATTATGTTGTTGTTTAGGGTGATATTTCTCTTCATTGTTCCAAGAGTACACTGGAGAAACTAGATAATTGTCTTTCAATTGTTGGATCAGTCGAGAAGTTTTGGGGTCTTGCAGCCATTCCTAGCGAACAACTTGGAGTCAATATGGTAGAATGAAGGAGAAATAAAAAATGGATCCTTCTTCTTTGTACTTTCTGGACAGAGAATCAACCACTACATTTTATTTTACCTTGTTATAAATGATCTCATAATCATAGCAAAATAGCTTGGTCACCCATTTTTGTTGCTCTTGGGATGAAATCCTCTGTTCTAGGAAATGATTGAGACTTTGATGGTAGGTTTTAATTTGAAAGAATTTCCCTAAGAGGTAAGGATGCAAGAGATCCATAGAATGCAGAATATCCAATATTTCCTTTTCATAGATTGATTGGAAAAAATTTCGCTCTGAGAGTTGTTTGCTAGTGAAGGCCAAGGATCTACCCTCTTGCATGAGTACTGCACCAAGTCCTTTCCCGAAGGCATCATATTTGAGGAAAAAATTATTTTTGAAGTCAGGAAAGGCCAATAAAGGATTTGTGCACATGGCTTCTTCCAATTATTGAAAGGATTGATTAGTTGTTGGAGTCCAAGTGAAAGCATTCTTTTTTAGGAGAGAAGTAAGAGGCACTGCATTTTTTCCATAATTCTTAACAAACTTGTGATAATATCCTTTTAAAACTAGAAAACCATGCAAAATCTTGAGATTTTTTTGGCACGACCAATCCTACATAGCTTCAATTTTCTTAGGATCCACCCTTACACCATCCTTGCTGACAATATGACCCAAGTACTCCACTTCCGAAGCTCCAAAGGAACATTTATATTTCTTGAGAAAAAGTTGGTGCTGAGAGAGTAGACTCAAAACTTAATATACATGGGTACGATTTTCTTCCCAGGTTTTACTATAGATGATAATATCATCAAAGAAAACTAGGACAAAATGACGCAGAAAATGACGAAAAACATGGTTCATGAGACTTTGGAAAGTGGAGGGAGCATTACACAGGCCAAAGGGCATGACCAAGAATTCATAGTGATCCTCATGAGTGTGAAAAGAAGTATTAGGAATGTTTTCCTATTGCATATGTATTTGGTGGTATCCAAAATGTAGATCAAGTTTAGTAAAATACTGAGTACCACTTAATTCATCCAAAATACCATCAATGACATGAATGGGAAATTTGTCTTTGATGGTGAGTTTATTGAGGGTGCAAAAGTTGGGACACATATGCCAAGTACCTTGCTTTTTGAGTACCATGAACACATGCAAATAATATGGGATGGTACTAGGGAGGATAACACCTGCGGCTAGATATTCTTGAACAATTTTCTCAATTTTATTCTTTTGGGAAAAGGGATGATGATAAGGGAGAAAATTGGGAGGAAGCATGTTGGGGATGAGTGGAATGGAATGATCATGAACACCATGAGAAGGAGGAAGTCCACGGGGAGTGGAAATATATATATTGGTGTTTGGAGATGATACATAGGAGGTCAGGATGCACCACATGCGTCTTAATTGATTGAATAAAATGGAGCTGGGAAATAATTCCATAATGACCTTTTTTGAGGAGCTTTTCCATTCGATGGGAACTGATGATCTTAGGGGATCCTATTGTGATTCCTTGGAATTTATATTTTTGTCCCTCCTGTTGTAATTGCATGATTAATTCCTTAAAATCCATGAGGATGGGACCAAGAGTGCGTAACCATTCCGCACCGAGTAAAATATCACAACCACCCATGTCAATAGAAAACATATGAGATTTAAAGTGGTACTTTCCAATTTGGATACACACATTTTAACAACGCCCCCCACGTTTCATGGAACCACCATTGGCAATCATGATTTGAAATTTGTTGACTGCATGTATATAGCAATGGGTTTCTTGGGAAATACGATGGTGAATAAAATTATGATTGTTTCCACTGTCAATCAAGATGATGACATTTCGATTCTTAATGTATCCAATGATATTGAGGGTTTGGGGAGAAAAGAATTCGGTGTGAGCATTCAATGAAATGACCGGTTCTACTTCTAGTTGGTCAGAGGGTGGAGTCATATCAGTTGGCTCGAGTAACTCTTCCATAGGGGGGGGGGTCTCGAACTCTTCTTCAAAAACATCCTCAGATATGGACATAAAAAACTTTTTTTCCTCACACTTATGCCCCAAAAAATATTTTTCATCACAATTATAACAAATATCTTTGAGTTTGCATTCTAACATTTCAACCCAAGTTAATTTTTGGATCTTGAAGGGAGTGGGAGGAGGGGCAGGGTTACTAGATCGAGTATGAGGAACAAAGGAAGGTTTGTGGGTTTGAGAAGATACACTTTGTTTTGATTTCTTAGCATGTTGAGTAGCTTCCAAACAAATGTGAGGGAGATCCATGAGGACTTGGGCTCAAATTTCCTCTTTGAGGCCTGTGATAAACAATTCCCAGAAGAAAGCATCAAACATGCCCTCTGTTCTGAAATCCAAGTGTTCAAAAGTATATATAAAGTCTTCCACTATGCCTGATTGCTTCAACTTGGTCAAATGACCAAGATAATGGGTGTTAGTGTCAATGCGGTCATATAGCTCTGCCACAAAATGAGTCCAAGCAACATATCCTTGATGTGTCTTTCTACACCATTGACACCATTGCCACCATTGCCAAAGTTCTGGATCCAAATAGAGGACACCATAATGAAGTTTGGAAAGATCATCGGTAATGCCATGTGTTGTTCCTGAGATTGATTCTAAGGCTCAAAGAATAATGTCAAGCATCAAAGATTTTAAATGAAGTGTTTTTTGTGAGTGCTTTTTCTACCTTCAATTTTTTGGGAAATAATCTTTAAATGAAATTAATGATAAGAAAATACAAAGGATGTATCTCATTATATGAGTCACAATTATAATGTCGAATGATGTAGAAATGATTTACAAAACTGTTAAAACAAATTCAGGTATCAATTACAGATAAGTCTCACCTTGTTTGCAGTAGAAGAAAAGTAGAAGATGCACCCTTGAAAGGAGATAAAAATGTGGTAATTCACATAGGTCATAGGTCTTGTTTTACTCACAGTAATATCATAGGAAAAGTTGTTACTGGATGAACTTATGATATATTATGATCATAGTAGATGTAGTACTAAATTGTTATCATTTACTCTTCAAGAACTATAGAAAGAAATTCAGAGAGATGGAAACACAAAGGAAACACATAACTCAAATTGAACGAAACTTAGAATCTTTGTCTGCACTTGTATTGATATTGAAAAAACGTTTTCTCTTTTACATTTGATAAGAAGCAACCTCAAATAGATCTAAAATCTATCTATTTATACAAAAATTGTCTCAACTGAAAACCGTTGGAATTCCCACCATATCTGTCTAAAAACATAATATAATCCGAATGAAATAACAACATGCAACTATTGTTGAGTTTTACTGGCGCTTGATCTATCTCTTCATTTTTTGTAGATGCACTCATTTTCCTTTGTTCTTTAAACTGGGTAGACATTTCCATTAAGGCCACCACAATCATTTGGCTTATTGTCTTTTCCATTTGATTACATTTCCATCTGTCCCTTCGAATGCGTTCATTGGGATAAAGAATTGCAGTTGAAGATATGGGGGTGGTAATTGGACAGGTTTATCAATGTTGGTTTGTTATGGGATGGCTAATGGTTATGGGGAAGAGTAACTATTCATGAATAGGATGATGTGGTAACACATGTCTAATAAGGAGGTGGGATGAGTGGATGTGATACTGCATGTGGTAGGGATAGACGAGGTAAGTGATGTGTAGAGAGGGGGAAAGTGTAGGTGGTGAGGTAGACGGTATCGGGGGCGCAGAGGGTGTGATAGGTTGGAAGATGAAAGGTAGAGTAGGTGGAGTATCGGTGGAGAAAGTGGACGATGTGTATGCTCTTTCATTTGCTCCCAACTACATTCACTTTTCTCTTTTCATTGAACTGGGTGCACATGTCCATCAATGTTATCACGAATCTCGAAGGCTCAATATTTTCATTCAATTCAAAGGAAAACATCTTCCTTTGTACCCGTGGCAACTTTTCCTGGATATTTTTCACTTCTTGGACGGTGATATGATACTATAAAATTGGATTTACCAACAATTCATTGATTTTGAGTAAATTGATCTGGTTCATCTGTTGGATGGCTGAATGAATATTCTCCTTGTTTCTTCTGGAGCTTTATTGGTTCATTTCTATTTCAATTTTCCACAATTCCTCTGAGATATTATTTCCTTCAAATTCAATAGAATTTTTATTTACTGAAGATAATGCCTCTAGACAAGCTTCTTTTGCATCTCTAGCAAGTTCATCTCCTTCTTCCAGATTTGTTTCCCAAGATTTCATGGCCATTTCTCCTTTTAATTGTTCAGAATGTGAGAGAAGGGTAAGACCAAGGACATTATCTTTATGATTCCATATGATAACTTCCTGAAACTTAGACCTAGCTGCGCAAGCATATTTTTCCTTGACATAGATACTTTTCAGAGAAAGGTTTATTGCCTGATAGCATTTCTGAATAGCATCTACTTTTTGTTATAGCTCCTGCTGGGCAACTTCCAACTTCTCATTGATTTCTACTTCTTGTGTTTTGAAGAAAGTAATATCTATAGTTGTGTTCTCTGTTTGGGCTATTTTTTCTTGCAGCTATTCGATCAAATTGTCTGACTGAGTGATCAAACCTTTTATGGTCTATGAACTCTGGTAGATCAAATCAAGACTATCATGTACCTGCTTCATTTGATATTGATGACTAGCCCTGATTTGTTCAATGTCTTGATTCATCCTGTTTCTAATAGTCTTTTCTGTACTATGTATCTCATTCTACAATTGCTCTGCCAAGAGACATTTTTGTTGCAATTGTTTGGTTAAATTGTCCATTGATCATTGATTGACAGTGGAAAAATACCCTAGTGAATCTGCAACCTCCTTTTCAAACTTAGGATCATCTCGGTCTTTCCCATCATACACCAATCTTTCCCTTTTAGTGACTACTCCATCCTTTTGGTGAGATTCTCTTTTTACAATAGATTTTCTTTTCTTACTGAAAAAGAAACTTGAAGGAGGCATCTCTTCATGCAAGATAGGAGTAAGATCACCTACATAAATGAGTTCATAACTAGGATTTCCAAAGCTAGTCTGTAAAGGGGTTAATTATGTAATAGGAGAGATAATTGTTGTGGAATGTTTTTGTCCTATTGTATTTGGGGTGCCAACAGAAGTAGCTGGCGTTGAATGAGGAACAACTTGTCCCGGATTCATGAAAGATTTGAACCGAGCTAATACTTGTGGATCATTCAGTCCTGACAATGATGTTTTTATTTCTTGAAACAATGTTTCTGGACTTTTTGGGACTTCTTCAAATTTGTGTTTAGTGGAGCAACTTGTCTCATATCCTGTGTGTTTAGATTCCTATGAAGAAGGCACGGGTTTTGAATCTCCTTGCAATATTGTCAGCAGACTGTTTCGTGTATGCTTTTGAAATATGAGGAAACCAACCTATTGGTCAGGAGGCAGAGTCTAGAATATACTTTGAACTTCTTCATAAGATCTAACTCCTCTGAACATCTCATCATAAGGAGAATCCTCATGGATGTGTCGCTTCATGTTGTATTGAGCCAAATGATTCTCCACTATCTTATGTGGATCATTTTTCTTGAATTCAATGTCAACTAACTTGACATCTTCCAAGGCTGCAACCTGGACTTTAGAATGACCAAAATCGAACAATGTGAGCATACCAATTTTAATGGGAAAAGTTGGCCAAACCTTTTTCTGAGCTGCTTTCAATTCCTTGCTGATACCTCCTGCTACTTTTTGGTATGCCACTTATCTACATACCATCATGTCAGGTAAAAATTGTGGAAGGGAATGAGGAGGAACATAACAACCAAATACTCTAATGTAGGATAATTTCTCCTCAATGAACCAGCCTACAAGTTTTCCTAAGTTCTCCATAATATTTTCTGAAATTATGGGTGGTGGGTGGCCATAGATAGCCATGTGAATAGGTACCACTACATTGTGACATGTTTCGTAAAAGAAATCTTTGGCATTTTCTTCCCATAATTTGGAGTGGTAAAAATATATTGGCTCAGAACTGGTTGGGGTCCAACTCTAGTTCATCAGGGGGAATGGGGTCATGAAACAAATGGAATCCATAATATATGTTGACATGTAAAAAGGAGCAGGTTTCCCTTTTGATTTTGATGATTGATACTCTGCAATTTCCTTGGACAAATTATCAGATAACATTTTAGCCTAATTGAAGGTATAACCCTTGGCTACTTCATTCGTTATGGCTACCCACTGAACTGAGAAATGTGCAGGGTTCTTCTTCCCAAACAAATGAGACAACATCATGGATGTATATATAACATATGAGCATCTAAGGACACCGTGGCATACATACCATGAGCGTCGGCTTTGAATTTTTCCGGATGTCCCCACCAGGTATTGATTATATCATGACCATTTATACCATATTGAATGCATTCTCTTCTCTCAAAATCTAGAAGAAATGTTGCATTGTAAGTATATTTAGGGGTAAGTGAAATCTTATACATTACTTGTAGATTCTCCGGTCAGAAAGAGATGACAAAATTTTGCTGGTGGATGATGACGCTTCTGGTTTGGATGTCGACATGTTCTAAAGGCCAATTTATCATATCATTGTAGGGTATAATTATGGGCCCTGCAATGATCTTATGTAGTTCTGACTGTGCTACAAATTTAATCTTGGTTGAGAAGGACTTGTCATCTTCCTCGATAGAGTCGTTTGGAAAGTTAATAATCTCATGCTCTAAGATATCAAAAACCTGCTTCCAAGACTTAATGGTGTCCGTAACTCACAGAGTTTTGTTTGATAGAAAATATGCATTTGGATTGGAATCATCATCTGATGCATCAAGATTCTTTGTAGCTTTTCATGATGCCATAATCCTCAAGGAAATAGAATTAGCCTACCTGTAACAAGAGAATTATGTAACATCTACACTGAATAAAAAACTACTAATTTCAAATGGAAAAATGATTTTGAAATTCGAAGTGATTTAGTCAAAAAGTCTATCGATCTTTGTATAGATATACTGACAAATAATTTATTAGAAACTTAATGGAATTTATTTCCTAGTGATTTGCAATATTTATTGAAATCATTAACCTTAATCAATCATAAATGTCATTAACACTTCGACGGTTCGACGTTCAGAAGTTTTGGATGTGATAGAATGGAATTCTCTCGAAGTCTGAACTTGCAGAGTGATTAATTAATACTTAATCACAATTAACCTAAGTTATTAAATGTTTTATTATCCCTTTAAAACACTTTTTACTTTTTGTAATTACTTTGGCGCTTTGATACTTCGACGTTTTGTGAACTCATTCTTTGTTAAAACTCTCGAAGGGAAATATCTCGGAGTGATGTGGCAGATATGATGTCATTCTTGATGATGTATCAATAAAATAGAGGTGCCACATGTCACTTGAAAACATGCGAATCATCTGACGTAAATGTCAAAAATAAGTGCCACGTGTCAACCCAAGAAAATATTTTAAAAGACATGTGTCCCATGACGTGTCCGTAGCCCTTTAGGAATTATCACGAGATACTATCTTCGGGATTTCAAAGTTTTGGGGTTTTTGTTATTTAGATTTGTTGGAATACTCGAAGCGCGAAGCTCCAAAGCGACCATTAAAGACTTTCTTTTAAAAATTCAGGCAACTTCTAAACTTCAGAGATCATTAGGACCGTTTGATCAAATTAGAGTAACTCATCAACGGTAGATATTGTAAGCACCTTATTGATAAATAAACACCAATGGATTTACTTTAAAATTGAAAGGAAACTCTCTAAGTTTTTTCGCTTTTTGGGTAAATATTTTTATTTCTAAGAGGCAAAATCTAAAGTTCAAAAACTTTCAAAATTATAAGTGTTCTAACATAGGCTCCATATGGGGATTGTGGCTCCCTGTGAGGCACGATAGAACGGTAGACCAAGTGCCTTTATTGGGTAAATGGAGTCATTATTTATTTTTGAAAAACATTTTCCAGTTTTATTTAAGAATTAATCATACATAGAAAAATAAAATTATCCAAGTCCAAAAATCTTCAAAAGATACTTAATGATTGATCTCAAGTTAGGCTATTTAAAATTTCCTTTTCCTAAAATTGATTTCGGAATCGTTTAAGAGAATCAAAATAATTTTAACTAAAATATCAGGCTTCGACTGACTTTGTTCGCTTCAAGGTTAAGCATATGTAGCATATTTATTTAGGGAATTCCTAGTTTGTTCAGGATGTAAATATCATCAGAAAGAGAACTAGATAACATAGTAGGATATATGGATATGTGTGACAACCTTACAAATATCATAGATATTGCTTCACTGCCAGTGAGCCTGTTCAGTACTCCGATGAAGTTATCTACTTCTCCCATTGAATTTTCTTTCACCACTTTAATTAACACTTTTTCCTTTTGATGAGATGAGGGAAATCAATATACAAATTTCCTTTCATCATCTCTTTTGGACAAGATGGGGGCAACCAAATTGTGAATTTCCTTTCACCATCTGTCTTATACTTTAATATTTTGAAGTGGGGGCAATCAATTTGTATCTAAAATACAAGGGATGATATTTGTTTAAAATCTTTAGACTGAAAATAAGGTCTATCAACAATTTTAAGAATACTCTGAAACTAACTTTCTTCCAATTTTTAATACACGTTTACCTATAGGAGAAATTTTTGGGGATTTTTAATTTTTTTCAGGGGTCAACCTCGAGCGAATTAGTCAGTTTAAAATCTGTTATCAGAGATAAAATTATCAGGATTAGCTTAGACATACTTATTCAATTAAAATCAAAGGAACACAAAGATTTTGGCCTAATCTTGTTTTGAAAATATGTTTTTTTAAGTTTTCAGAGTCAAGGTAAGTTTCTTTATTTCTATGAAGACTAAAAGAAGGAGAAAGGAAAAAGAAAAACTGAAATGGATAAAATTTGGGGATAGGTAAAAATAACCAAATCAAGGATCCGAAGGATCTGAAACAAAATATCCTAATCCCACATGAGCTTGTATCTTAAATTCAGACTTCTTTCAAGTTCATTTATTATTATTATTTTTATTTTCATTTCAGAGATGGCTCTAAAATTGATCAGCATGACACTTCAATTTATAATTTAATACATCTCTGATTTTTTTGGTCAGGTGATAATATTATCATGTGAAAAAATTCCTTCACATTCATTTCAAAAGAATTTTTAAATTTTATTTGAACTATAAGAAGAGTAGGGACTCATACCTTATTTGCCTTTTGAAATTTCAGCGAGGAATATTATTTATTTATCACCTATTTTTAGAGAAATCAAATGCTTGAAAGACTAATGTCGAGTTTTTATTCGGTATCATCTCTTGTTCAACAAGATCTATTCTACAAAAGGAATGGAATATAAAATATCAGATAATCCTGTAAAATAGAGATGATATGTGGTAAAGATGTTTTTATTTTTCGCTTTAATGATGTCAATCAATCATAAATTTATTGAAAATATTTACAACAAATGATCAAATGACTCAGATAATAAAAAGAAAAGAGAAATTGAAAATTAAAATTGCCAATGTCAATCCAATCCAATATATACAATAGGAAATCTAAAATGTAACTATTGCATGAAATGTTTTAAATAATGCCCATTGATAGGAGCGTCAAGAATTTATCCATTAAGAGTTTCTAGTGAGAATGAGTTTTTTCCCTCAACAACTGCGATTTTGAAAGGTCCAAACCAGAGATGATCGAATTTTCCATGTTTCCCTGCATCTTCCTTTATAGCTTCCCATTTTAAAACTAAATCACTAGGAAGAAACTCCCTGTCTTTAACTTTTTTTTATCAAAAAGGGATTTCATATTATCTTGGTATTTTTGGAGCTTATCATCCACTTCTACTCTGTTCTACTAAACTTTGATGATTTGATTCATTCTTCTCGTAACATCATTTGGATCTTCATTTGCATCTTATGATACTGAGAGGGGGGTAAATTAGTATCAAGTGAAATTTAAAAAAAATTTCAACTTATACTTCAACCAGATTATATATTCAATTATATCCAATGAGAAATGAACAATAGTAGAAGAGTTACACCAATACACCACAATAAACCATGCACAATATGTGAGAAATAACCAATAGTTATTGTTCAAGGGAAGTAATGACTTCCAAAGGTCGCTACAACTTCCAAATATAAAGGGAGGGATAAACCTACGAAAGGAAGATATAATCCTCCAATATCAAGATAAGGTTGACCTCTCCATCCTTTCCCCTTCCTTATACCCAAGAATATATGAGATATAATGAAACTTTACATTAAATCATCACCATCAATCAATCATCACATAGAACCTGATAATGCATCCTGAGACTTCTTCAACTTCTACAATTCTTCAATTCTTGGAATACTTTGATCCTGTAGATAATATTACTCAATGTATTCTCTGAAACTCCTCAAAGTTTCACTCCTTGAATTCTCCCCCAAAAAAAGTTATAGAGAGAATGGTAGACCTTATTCAATTCTAGTTTATTCAAGAGAGCGAACTTGTACAGAATGCCTCGCGCTCAATATTTAACATCAGATTCATAAATTCACACACAAGAAACTACAACCCATACTCTTTCCAATGAAATCAGTATCACTTCATTTGGATTCTCAATGAAGAAGTTATGACCATTTTACACAGAACACATTTTTATGACTAGCTTCAGAACTAGTCAAAAACCCTATCGTCCACAGAGTTTATCTCCAAAATTATAGCGAATAAAGAGATTAAATTTTTTACCACAGGTACCTAGACATGTCTTCTCAATACAATACCAATTTCAACATATGAATATTTCTATAAAAAAAATTATAGCAAAAATGGTATGATGACCTGTAAATAAGATACCTTAGAACACATCACCAAAAAACTTGATCCTCCCTTGAAATCCAACCTTCTTTACCTCAGATTTCCTCTGAAATTAGACTTGTGTGTAGAATGAATGTATAGTGATATGTATTTATACCCTTCATGTCACTTGATTTTAACATTAGGGATGACCTGACACTTTCTTATTTTGTAATTCTTTTCTTTAATTTTCTTTAGGGCTGACCTGTACTTCCTTCTTCAATTCACTTTGTCATCCTCAAAAATTCATTTCTCCTCAACCATGAGGATCCAAGTGACATGCCACCTACCACCAAAAACAACATGATGTATACTATCCATCCATGGGTGTTGTGTCTGTATGTGCACTGTCCTTCATGTCCAAATACCTTCATCAATCTTGTGGTCCAAAACCAATGACTAGGGTTGACATCAATGGAAACAACCAATATTCCAACAACATCTTGCCAGAGTTTCATTACAGAAAGAGAAATTTTAATAGGAATAATAACATAGGTACCATAAACTAATTGGAAAGGAGACATACCTATAAATTTCTTGGTGCCAATTCGGTTTGCCCATAAGGCATATTTTAAGTGTATATGCCAAGGTTTTTTATTTTCTGTCAAAACTTTCTTGATTATAGTCATCAAACTCTTGTTAGATGATTCAACCAACCCATTTCCCTGAGGATAATAAGCTGTAGAATGACCTAAAATAATATTGTATTTCTGACAGAAATTGATCATTGCAATAGATTTAAAAGCCCGAGTATTATCAGTAACTATTTTCCTAGCACAACCAAATCTTGATAGGATGTTTTCTTCCAAAATTTTTATCACTACTGAATTTGTAGCATTCCGAGTTGGAATGGATTCAACCCATTTCGTAAAATAATCAGTAGTGGTTAGAATCCATCTATGTTGAGCACTCGATTGTGGATGAATTTCTCCAATGAAGTCTAGTCCCCATTGTTGGAAAGGAGATTCAGATTTTACTGGAATCAAAGGTAAGGCATGAATATTTTGCTTACTAGAAAACAATTGGCATGAATTGCAAGCTATGATCCTTGTATTTACATTAGTAAAAAAATTTGGCCAATAATGTCCCTCCCTTAATTTTTTTTAACTTGTTTCTCTCCAGGCATGATGTCTTCCGCATACTCCTTCATGAAATTCGTCAATGACACCTTCTGTTTCAGATTCTATTAGGAAACATAATAGGAAGCCCAGAGGGTCTTTCCAGTATAGCTTGCCATCAATAATGCAATACTTAATTGCATGTAGCTTTAAAGTTATTTCTTTTGAAGGAGTCATGTCACTTGGACATTGAAGAGTAAGGAGATATGTTACAATATCACTGTACCAATATGAGGAGGAAAACATTTCTTCAATATGAATTATAGGTGCTTGATTTTCAATTTCCTCTATATCTAGAAGAGAATCATGTGTTTCAAAGTTATTTATTCCAAGCACTCTAAAATTTGATTTAGAAAACAACCTTTCTAGACCTTGACCTTTCACTAGTTTGGTTGGTTTCACTTCTAAATCAAACTCTTGAATTTTAGCCAACCATCTACCTCTTCATCCATCACTGTCTGGCTAAACCAAGATATCTTTAATTGCATTTGTTGGTACATAAGAAATTATTTTGGAGTGCAAGACATATGTTCGGAAAGCCTTGAGATCCTTCACCATTGCATAAGATTCTCTTTCGAGAATGTCATATCTTAGCTCTTCATCTTTGAGTCTTTTATTGGAAAAGGCTATTGGTTGTTCGAATCCTTCTTCGTTCTTCTGAAGGAGTACTGCTACAATAGTATGTTCGGAAGCAAAGGAGAATATTAATAATTCTTTTGTATAGTCAGGACTTACCAATATTGGTGCTTCTCCTATGTCTTTCTTAACATGCTCAAAATATTCTTTGGCTTCTACAATCCACTTTACTTCGTCGTCCTTTTTTAGCATATCTGTAATCAATTTGATTATTTCAACAAAGTTATGAATAAATATCCTAAAAAAAATGATCTTTCCCAAAAAATATTGAATCTCTTTTATATTTCTAGGAATATTAATCAGGTCAATAGCCTCAACCCGTTTAGGATCAACCTTAATTCCATCTTTTGAAACTATATGTCCTAAAAGTTTACCTTCCTGCATGGAAAAGTGTAATTTTTTTGGGTTTAGAGACAAACCAAACTTTTTGGACTTTCCAAAAGTTTGTTTGAGGTGCATCAAATGTTCTGCATCAGAGTTAGAAAAAAATGTCAGATCATCTAGATAAATAACAACAAACTTATCTCTCTCGCCAACAAATGCGATATCCATTGCTCTCTAGAAAGTTGCTCCTGCATTCATTAAACCAAAAGGAATTTTATTATACATGAAAGTTCCCCATGGAGTAGTAAATTCAATATTTTATCTATCATATTCATGAACAAAAATCTGATTGTATCCTAAGAAACTATCGATCATAGAAATTTTGTTAGCCCTTACTACCTTTTCTAAAACATGGTCCATTTTTGGGAGTGGGTAGTTATCTTTAAGAGAAGATCGATTTATGTTCCTAAAATCAATGTAGATTCTTATTTCTCCATTCTTGTTCCTAAGAGGGACCAAATTGGCCACCCATTCAAAGTATCTGAGGGCAACAATGATTTTTTCTTCAAGGAGTTTTTTAACCTCCTTTTCTATTACTGGTAGAAGAATTGGATTTGTTTGTCTAAGCTTTTGTTTAAAAGGATTAATACCATGTTTTAAGGGAATATTGTGTTCAATAAAAAAAGTATCATAAGTTTTTAAATCATCATAAGACCATGCAAAAACATCTTTATATTGTTTAAGTAACTCAACTTATTTACTCTTTATTTGTGCCAGAAGATATTTTGATCATTTTGGGATTTTCATTAGTTCCTACATTACAATATTCAACTTATTTGGGTTGAGGTCACAAAGTAGAATTTAAAGGTATATCATCATGGTCAAACAACATTTCTAGAGGGATAAAACCTCTAGGAATTTGATTGTTTTTAAGTAAGAGCATGCAATGATTTGCAATTTTATCTTGGAACTTTTCTGGGTTCTCTCCTTCCTGTAAAATCTGTTGGAAATGTGTAACAGTTAGCCTATGCTTGTCATTGATGGCAAGTACAACAGTGAAGATGACAGGCAAATAGAAGACAAAGGAAATTAAGCTCAGGAGGAATAACAGTCTTATATGCGCAAGAATCACAGGAAAGAGACCGAGAACCGTCGGATCTCACTCGGAAATCCCGACAGCTGTTGGATTGGGAGAAGCTGCGCAGATGTTAAGCGCAGGAGTTAAGCGCAGAAAAGAAGAGTTCTCAGCCGTCAGATTGGAAGCAAACCCCGACAGCCGTCAGATATGCAGAAGCTGCGAGGGAGATAAGAAATCGGAGAATCGAGAATCGGAGTTTCACGAGGCTCGTGAACAATGACAACGAAAACCCCAAAAATGCGATATGCGATTTCGCGATGAAATCACAGCCGTTGAGCCAAGATTACATCTAGACCGTTGATCCAACTCATGTCGGTAGACCACGTCACCCAGGGACACGTGGCACAATCAGAGGATGACAGGTGTCAGGCAGATCTAACATTTTAGGCTCATGCAATTCACAAATCAGAGTGACATGTGGCAGGATCTAACACGTGTCAAACCACGTGTGACGTCAGCAGAGGCATCGACGATCGGGACTTTGATATGTCAAGAACACACTACAACAGAAACTCTGAAATCGCGATATGAGATTTTGCGATGTAATCTGAGCCGTCGAGCTAGAAGAGATCTGAACCGTTGATTATCTAAGAAGAGTTTTGTGCAATTCAGAATCGCGATCCACGAAACCTCGATAAGTGGAGGCCAGCTGTTAGAGATAAGGAGGCGGTCACAGGTAACGGTCACATAGATCAGGGCTCAGCCAGGAGGGCTAAAGCACATTGCGAATCGGGAAATCGCGAATTCCATGGACATAAACATAATGTCATCATAAGTCACGAAACCCAGAGAGTTAATCTGAGCCGTCCGTCTGAAGAAGGACACGTGTCGCACGATCGTCCGTATCGAAGATCCGAGACACCAGGCATCAGGACTTGCAGGTCTCGAAACCTCGAAAAGATCAGAGCCGTCCATCTGGAAGGAAGCGTGGCAAAGGATAGGGTACCATCGGCACTTTATACATCGGGAAATCGGAGATCTCGATGACAAGAGATTTGTGTATTGTGAAATCGCGATCCGCGAAACCCCGATAAGTGGGGAACAACTGTCAGCATTACAGAGAAGAAGGACAGAGGCATCACAAACCCCGTAGCTCCGATGGGGTAAGGTTGTGGTTACGATATGACTGTCACATGGACCAAGGCTCAGCCAGGAGGGCTGAAGTGCATCGCAAATCGGGAAATCGCGAGTCCCGTGGACATAATTCTTATGTCATCGCAAATGCCGAAATCGCGATATATATATGAAATCCTGATTTGATCTGAACTGTTGGATCAAAAATTGATCAGAGGGCTACTGAGGCATGACACAGTGAGACTGCCAGAAGCCATTGAAGACGTCTGCCATAGAAGTTGAAGAAGACTGCTGTGTAATCACCAAAGAATTTGAAAAGTCAAGATGATGATCAGATAGAGGACTCAAGAGGTGGAGGATAACGAGGCAGAGTCCGCATGCAGAGGCATGGCAAACAATGCATGCAGAAGGTGCACAGACGCTATAAATACACGGTACAGAGAAGAGATAAAGTTGGTGTTGCTGTTGGAATTGCTTTTGGGGGTTGCTATTGGAGGTCGTGGTGGTGATTCAAGTGGAAAGAAGGATCAGAGGGCAGCAACGAATTTGAACAGAAGAGTATCTGTGCAGAGAATGGGGATGGTGCTCAGAGCTGGAAAAACAGAAGAACAGACAGAGCAATCAAGTGGAGCAGAACAATGATAAAGTCAGGTATGACATCATCGAACATCATATCACTGTAATAATTTCAGTAGCAAAGATTTATATTTCAGGGTGGTTGGGAGGTGCTAGGGAGGACTGTTGTCCTCAGAGGTTCAAGTGGGTGCTTGAACACAGGGAGTTGGTGCTTCCTTCTAGTGGGTGCTAGAGAAAAACAGAGAGTTGGTGCTCTCAGCAAGTAGTAGCTTGTAAAACAAAGGTTGCAGCCTCATTATGAGTTGGTGCTCATACGTATGATATTGTAAAGAATGTAACTATTACTTATCATATAAAGAAAAAGAGGTTTTTACCCTGTATGGGTTTCCTCAAGAAATATCTGTCTCTGTGTTTCTCATATGTGTGACTGATGCTGAATTTACCATGGTTTATTTCCC
>ML822458.1:67086-102156 GCA_009831015.1 Picea engelmannii | reverse complement strand
TCTTTACTAAGCCTCTAGCCAAGACACCGTTTGAATATCTCAGACAGAAGCTGGGTGTCATTTCGATTCACCCCTAAAAGAGTCCATCCTGTTAGGGGGAGCATGTCTCTTCTTTGACATTGATGTCAAAGGGGGAGAAAAGACTTCGGGTGCTGCAGTTGCCATCAATGCCAAAGGGGGAGATTGTTGGAAATGTGTAACAGTTAGCCTATGCTTGTCATTGATGGAAAGTACAACAGTGAAGATGACAGGCAAACAGAAGACAAAGGAAATTAAGCTCAGGAGGAATAACAGTCTTATATGCGCAAGAATCACAGGAAAGAGACCGAGAACCGTCGGATCTCACTCGAAAATCCTGACAGCTGTTGGATCGGGAGAAGCTGCGCAGATGTTAAGCGCAGAAAAGAAGAGTTCTCAGCCGTCAGATTGGAAGCAAACTCCGACAGCCGTTAGATATGCAGAAGCTGCGAGGGAGATAAGCAATCAGAGAATCGGGAATCGGAGTTTCACAAGGCTCGTGAACAATGACAACAAAAACCCTGAAAACGCGATATGCGATTTCGCAATGAAATCGCAGCCGTTGAGCCAAGATTGCATCTAGACCGTTGATCCAACTCATGTCGGTAGACCACGTCACCTAGGGACACGTGGCACAATCAGAGGATGACAGGTGTCAGGCAGATCTAACATTTTAGGCTCATGCAATTCACAAATCAGAGTGACACGTGGCAGGATCTAACACGTGTCAAACCACGTGTGACGTCAGCAATGGCATCGGCGATCGGGACTTTGATATGTCAAGAACACACTACAACAGAAACTCCGAAATCGCGATATGCGATTTTGCGATGTAATCTGAGCCGTCGAGCTAGAAGAGATCTGGACCGTTGATTATCTAAGAAGAGTTTTGTGCAATTCAGAATCACGATCCATGAAACCCCGATAAGTGGAGGCCAGCTGTCAGAGATAAGGAGGCGGTCACGGGTAACGGTCACATAGACCAGGGCTCAGCCAGGAGGGCTAAAGCACATCGTGAATCGGGAAATCGGGAATTCCATGGACATAAACATAATGTCATCATAAGTCACGAAACCCCGAGAGTTAATCTGAGCCGTCCATCTGAAGAAGGACACGTGTCGCACGATCGTCCATATCGGAGATCCGAGACACCAGGCATCGGGACTTGCAGGTCTCGAAACCCCGGAAATATCAGAGCCGTCCATCTGGAAGGACGCGTGGCAAAGGATAAGGTACCGTCGACACTTTATACATCGGGAAATCGGAGATCTCGATGACAAGAGATTTGTGTATTGTGAAATCGCGATCCACGAAACCCCGATAAGTGGGGAACAGCTGTCAGCATTGCAGAGAAGAAGGACAGAGGCATCACAAACCCCGTAGCTCCGATAGGGTAAGGTTGTGGTCACGATATGACGGTCACATGGACCAAGGCTCAGCTAGGAGGGCTGAAGTGCATCGCAAATCGGGAAATCACGAGTCCCGTGGACATAATTCTTATGTCATCGCAAATGCCGAAATCGCGATATATATATGAAATCCCGATTTGATATGAACCATTGGATCAAAAAGTGATTGGAGGGCTACTGAGGCACGACACAGTGAGACTTCCAGAAGCCATTGAAGACGTCTGCCATAGAAGTTGAAGAAGACTGCTGTGTAATCACCAGAGAAGTTGAAAAGTCAAGATGATGATCAGATAGAGGACTCAAGAGGTGGAGGATAACGAGGCAGAGTCCGCATGCAGAGGCATGGAAAACAATGCATGCAGAAGGTGCACAGACGCTATAAATACACGGTACAGAGAAGAGATAAAGTTGTTGTTGCTGTTGGAATTGCTTTTGGGGGTTGCTATTGGAGGTCGTGGTGGTGATTCAAGTGGAAAGAAGGATCAGAGGGTAGCAGTGAATTTGAACAGAAGAGTATCTGTGCAGAGAATGGGGATGGTGCTCAGAGCTGGAAAAACAGAAGAACATACAGAGAAATCAAGTGGAGCAGAACAGTGATAAAGTCAGGTATGACATCATCGAACATCATATCACTGTAATAATTTCAGTAGCAAAGATTTATATTTCAGGGTGGTTGGGAGGTGCTAGGGAGGACTGTTGTCCTCAGAGGTTCAAGTGGGTGCTTGAACACAGGGAGTTGGTGCTTCCTTCTAGTGGGTGCTAGAGAAAAACAGAGAGTTGGTGCTCTCAGCAAGTAGTAGCTTGCAAAACAGAGGTTGCAGCCTCATTATGAGTTGGTACTCATACGTATGATATTGTAAAGAATGTAACTATTACTTATCATATAAAGAAAAAGAGGTTTTTACCTTGTATGGGTTTCCTCAAGAAATATCTATCTCTGTGTTTCTCATATGTGTGACTGATGCTGAATTTACCATGGTTTATTTCCCTGCATTATTGTGATTATCATTTAGTGTCTCAGCAAAGAGTTTAAAAGAAGCATATATTGTTTAAGCACGGTAACAACTGATTCACCCCCCCCTCTCAGTTGTCCAACAAAATCTAGGCCGGATCATTGTGATTTTCTTGAACAATGTGGGTCTCAGAAAAATCATCTACCATTTCCAAAAGCTTCTTCATTTGTTCATCATATTCAAACACTTTCAAATGTTGAACATTGTTTGGAATATAAGGTCTATGCCTCATCTCAATATGATATTTCAACTTCAAAACAGTAGGTGGTATGAAATTTGTAGCAACTTTGGCTAAAGAGTCAACTTGTTGATTTTTCATTCTGGGAATAGAGTGGATGTTAAAGGATGAGAATAAATTCTGTATCATATCCCAAGCACAATTTCTATACGATCTCAATCTTGGATGCTTAGCTTGATATTGTTGTTTCATTTGTTTTATGATGAGCTCAACATCACCATAAACTATCAAATGTTCGATTTTTAATTTTCTTGCAGCTTCTAATCCTAAAAATAAAGCTTCATATTCACATTCATTATTGGTATAACAAACATCCCATTGTAATCTATAAGAGAAATGAATAACGATGCAGGAGCATCTCTCCATCGTAGCATGCACTAGCTAATTAACACGCGTGGTGCACATGCAAGGAAGGAGAGGTGTCTCCCTCTCAATTTTACCTTGAGAATCCAAGAGGTGATCTAGGCATTAATTGGAGACAAGATGGAAGAGCCAAATATTGATTTCGCACAATATGGAGATAAGGTCCGCATTAATAGGATGAAGACAAAGAGGATCTGCGTTCGATTTGGAGCAGAATTGCCATCATTGTAATTTGGCCTTTCGATAGAAATTAGGGATGGTGATTTGACACTATTAGTCAGCTTGCGAGGGAAGCTCATTTGAGATCCTCTTGTATAAATGTTTGTATTGTAAGCAAAGTAGAAGTGAGTTAGGCAGGTTGGATAGGAGGAGGTTGATCAGAGTTGAGACTCAGTTGTAGCTCAGAGTCCACCATTGTAATTTGGCATTCTACCATTAATAGAAAATGACAGTTTTTCATGTTTTAGATTTATGTTCACTGGATTTTGTGTTTTGTATGTATTTTACAGGTTTGTGAATCGTAGATGAATGTTAGAAATCGTCTGCAAGCATAGAGATACATTTTTCTATCCGCGAGTGTGTTGAGTTAAGTCTGGTTCTCTAGGCTAAGTGCAAGGAGTGCACGATAGAGAGAGGAAACTCTCTAAGACGATGCAAGGAGTGTGTGTTTGAACTCAGTGGATTCATAAGAGAAGCTTCCAGGAGGGAACACCAGATTTATTCACTGACTCAGGGGGAAATTTCAGGGTGGTTAAGTCCCTTGAAAAGAAAGAATGTGTGGCAGAAAACACAGTTCAGAGTTACTGGAAAAATCTAGAATAGTTTGCTAGGAGGGCATTGAGCTTGCATGAGCATACCCAGGAACAACATAGTTGAAGGTGTTGGAGGATCCCAGAATTGCTGAACATTCTGGTGAAGGAAGGCTTTGCAAGAAGTGAAATGACAAAGGAAAGGAGATGCCTTAAACCTTTCATAAGGTCAAGGGAGAAGCCATTGAAGAACTGAGCCAAGCATAAGGAGTGTGACTAAGGTGTTGTGAGTTCACCTTATAAGCTCAGGAGGAAGGGTGAGAAACTGCCATGAGGGAACGAGAAACTCGTAGAGGAGCTTGGAACCATGGAGTTTTTCAAGCCGAGCAAAGTTGTAGGAGAGATGCACAGATTTCTGCAAGGAGCGAAGAAATCCTTTGAGAACAAACTAAGTCTCGAAAGGTAAAATTGCACTAAGTGTGAAAAGGAGTTGAGGACTTGCTGAAGTCCCGAAGATGGATAAACTGCCCATCGCTGAAGAAAGGACAGGTGGTAAAAGATCGAGAGGTTTGGGAGTAGGAACTTCAAAAGGTTTGCTAGGAGAAAGAAAAGGATCTTCGCGAAGTCGGGAAGAGAGATTTAAAATCCATACCGTTGGATCTGGAAGGTCACATGGCAAGGGATCGATGCATCATTGATTCGAAATCGGAATAAGCAGAGTTGAGAGGAGACAAGACTCACAAAGTCCAAACTCGCGATTCGATCACAACCATTGATCGCGGGAGGAACGTGGGCCGTAGATCTGGTCATGAAGAGTTCACCGATTCAAAAATCGGGGAAAGGAGAAAGAATCTCATGAAAGTCCCAAAGTGCAGGGTCATGAAGGGAGTGGCCCACGGCTACAGTCCGTTGTCACATAGAATATGGAATCCTAGCACAAAGAGCTAGCAGCGTTGGCGTCAAAGTTGAAAAGGACTAAGGAGAGGTTCTGCAGGTGCCACATCATGGTTGCTTAGGAAGTGAAAAAGGGTCTGTGTCAAGTTGAAATGGTTCCATCAGGAGCTCGATGAACCATTCAGTTCGATGAATTAAATGATCCTAGACTGGGAAGTCGTGTAGCCCCGTTAAGGAGGAGGGGAGGGTTTTGCACCAGAGTGGTATCAGAGAACAGTTTCATCTGCATATTTCAGGCAGAGGATAATATGAGGATGCTCTCAGTTGCAGAGTGAGAAGAAGACTTGCCAGGAGGGAAAGAAGAAGGTGAATATGGCCACTGATGGTCATAAGCATGGACAAGGAGAAGTCCACTTGCAGAAGAGAAAGGCATATATGGACAAGGAGCTCAGTGAAATCCGAGCACAGATGGAGATGCTTGCATTTAATATGCAACAAGAATCAAAGGTACACTAGAGGTACGAATGGCCTTTGACGAGGAAAACCAGATGGCATGTTTAGAAGTTGTTGGCCAGAAGGCAGCGACAGGTGTTAAAGAGGTGGTTGAGACATGCTGAAAACCTCAGTCATAAGGGAAAGAGATATGGCAAGAGTCTCATAGATTTCCAGGTGGGAAATGAGAAAGGAACAATGAATCTCATAAATTTCCAGGTGGGTAGATGAGACATCCCAGATTGTCAGGTGGGCAAGTGTAACATACCCATCCACCCATAGGCCGGGGTATGCTACCTTCAAGCCCACCCTTGGACTTCTTTCTCTTACAGATACCTTTTAAAATTTAAGGATGCATAAAAGAAAAGACTTTAATTACATGAACATCAATATCCAACAAACATGCATAGTCTAAAGATTCAATTAAATGATAATTAAATATACACAAGGGAAATACATTCATATACATTTAAATGATACCATAACATAGAGCACTTATATTTATGAAATATGACACCAAATGGTTACAAACCAAGGACGTTCCACCCAACTGTAGACACTATTGTTCCAAATCTCAACAGGAGAGTCACCCCTGAGCTAGGGCTATGAATCCATAAGGACGATTCCAGAGTATTACTTGGCTTCTCAAACTAGTCAGAACCCAATATCTCATAGGCTTCTCAACTCTCACAGCAATAAAGTACCCATCTCTCTTCTACCCAACTTTCACCACCCGAGAGAACGAACCTCCACCCTTATCTGCCACACAGTCCCTCAGGCAGTCATTCTCCTTAATTTGGGCTCCAGTGCAACTAGTCCAGAATCTCAATGCTGGAACTCTCAGGACTCGTAGCTGTGAGAACCGTTGGACACAAGCCAATGCATCTTAGACATGTAGCCTCAGGTCACGGATGGAACACACCAGTGACTGCTAGAACCAACTATCCTATGGCTAATCTTCAACAGTTCGTTTCCCTTTCCCCAAGCCAAGACGCAAATGACGGATCGATCAATGAACGGGTAAGTGGGTGCATGGAGGTGTGTGTATGAAAGTGCACGAGGGATAGAATGGTGCGAATGCAGAAGTGAAGGATAAAACGAGCCAATGACCAACTCCCCATCAGACCAGAGGTGGGTTTAAGTAATTTCAGGGGGAATCAAGAACCTCTTGGCCTTCCCCAAGAAGCTCATGTAACTTATCCCCTCCCTTAGACAAAAAGGGTAATTAGAATAGGAATAAACACTTATCCCCTCAAGCCTTCTCTCTTGTGGAATCATAGCCTCCTATAACTCTAGTCCTTGTCCGTCTAGCATCCAACCATGTATTTATTATTAATAATGATAAAATAATTACATGTCTTGGGCACACTGGCCTCTTAATAATTGTTTGGGCACTCTGGCCTCTCAACATTGTAACAATACATTATTTAAAAGGGGGGTTCAAAACCTGGGGTGTTACATCCCGTCCCCCTTACTTTGGCACTATCCTTAGTGCATATACAAAATAGAGATCAAAATCTCAAATTCATTCAAAAATCCATGGGTACTCTGCTTGCATGGCATATTCATTCTTGCATGGCATATCCACTGAACTTTTACTAGCTCTATAACTTGATTCCGGAGCATTTTGACTTTTCTATCCAATACCCGCACTGGATGAACCTGAAAATCTCCATCTGTCTCTACCTGAATTAGATGTCAATCAATAACATGGTTAGGATCATGTACATATTTATTTAGTAAAGAGACATGTAATACATTATGCACATTCATGGAAGCAGGCAATGCAAGCATGTATGCAACTAGCCCTATTCTGTCCAATATTTCAAATGGACCACATAATCTGGTTGCCAGCTTCGTACAACTACCCAATTTCAAAGAGCCTTTCTTGGGCTTCACTTTCAAAAGTACATGCTCCCCTACTTTAAAATATCTAGTTGTCTTGTTCTTGTCTGCATAAACTTTCTGTCTATCCCGAGCTTCCTTTAAATTTTGCTTGATCTTGACCACCTGGTCTTCCATGTCCTTGAGAAACTCCGACCCAAGTGCCACTCTAGCTGCTAGGATGTCCCAGCTTACTGGAGTATCACATTTCCTACCATACAAGGCTTCAAATGGGATCATTCTTAATGAAGCTTGATACCCATTATTATATGAAAACTCAACCAAGGGTAAACAATCTTCCCACTTAGATGGCTTATCCATCACATACATTCTCAACATGTCTTCAATTATTCGATTGAATCTCTCTGTTTTCCCATCTATCTGGGGATGATATGTTGTGCTAAAGTTTAGATTTGTGCCAAATCCTTTAAACAATCCCCTCCAGAAATTGGAGGTAAACTTTGTATCTCTATTCGAGACAATTTTCCTAGGTATCCCATGAAACCTAGCAATTTCCTTGAACCTTCATGAAAATTTCTGCAATATTAGCCGTTGTATGCATTGTCTTCACAGACACAAAATGAGCAACCTTTGTTAATTTTTCAACTACCACCATGATTGAATCATGTTTCTTATTCATTTTGGGTAATCCTGTGATGAAATCCATGGTGATCACTTCCCATTTCTTCTCTGGGATTGGCAATGGTTGTAGCAAACCCGCTGGGTGCCTATGCTTAGCCTTTACCTTCTGACATTCCATACATCGAGCGATGTAATCAACAACATCCTTCTTCATTCCCGACCAAAAGAACTGGCTTCTTACTGTTGTAATTTTTTTCTGGTAACCAAGATGTCCAACATAAGCAACATCATGCATTTCCTTCAATAAAAAATTCCTCAGTTCTACAGAACTAGGAACATAGATTCTATTTTTATGCATGATTAGTCCATCTTCCTTTATCTCATACTCCTTTATTTTTTGCTGTACATCTCCTTGATGTAAGTTTTCCTTTACCTATAGGTAATGATGGTCTGTAACAAGACCATCCAAATTTTTTCTCTTCAAGTGTGAATGATGCATACTGACAGTAGTAACATGCATGAGATGCACTCTTCTACTAAGTGCATAGGCAACTTTATTCTCCTTTCCCTTTATATGCTTGATATCGAAGTCATATTCAATTAAAACTTCCAGCCATCTTGTTTTCCTGACATTCAAGGTTGGCTAGTCAAAAAGATACTTCAGGCCAATGTGGTCTGTCCTTAATTCAAATTTCTTCCCCATGAGATAATGCCTCCACATCCTTAAGGCGTGAACAATGGCAACAAGTTCCAAGTCGTGGGTGGCATAGTTCCTCTCATGTTCCTTAAGCTTTCTGGACTCATATCCAATGACATGTCCATTTTGCGTGAGGAATCCCCCAAGTCCTTCCTTACATGCATTTGTACATACCACAAAACTTTCGTTTGGGTCAACAATCTTTAACACAGGTGCACTAGTAAGTAAATCCTTCAATAGATTAAAATTCTTTTCACACTTGAGTGTCCATTCAAATTTATTTCCCTTCTTTTGAAAATAAGTGATGGGATGAGCAATCTTAGAGAACCCTACTATGAACCTTTTGTAGTAGCCAACTAATCCCATAAAAGATCTGACATCTGACACATTTATAGGTGTTGGCCATCCTCTAATGGCTTCGATCTTCTCTAGATCTACTGCTATGCCCTACTCTGAAATAATGTGTCCCAAGTAATGGATCTTATTTTGATAAAAAGAACACTTACTCAAATTGGCATATAACTGACTTTCTCTTAGTACTTGCAATACCAGTCTTAAGTGATGTTCATGCTCCTCTTTAGAGTTAGAATAGATAAGTATGTCATCCAGGAATACTATGACAAACTTATCCAAGTAATTCATGAATATGCCATTCATTAAGCACATGAAGAAAATTGGTGCATTGGCCAGTCCAAAAGGCACCACTACAAATTCATAATGCCCATACCTGGTCCTAAAGGTTGTCTTATGAATGTCTTCTTCCTTGATTCTTACCTGATGGTATACTACCCTCAGGTCAATCTTTGAGAATATCTTTTCTCCTCTTAGCTGATCAAAGAGGTCATCAATTCGGGGTAGAGGATACTTGTTCTTTATAGTGTACTTGTTCAACTGTCGGAAGTCAATACACAGCCTCAAGGTTCTATCCTTATTTTTGACAAAAAGTATTGGTGCTCCCCAAGGTGAAACACTTGGACGTATGTACCCTTTCTTCAACAATTCCTCCAACTGCATTTGTAATTATTTTAACTCTGGTGTGCTCATTCTGTAAGGTGTTTTTGACACCGAGGCAACTCTTGGCACTAAATCAATTGAGAAACCTATCTCCCTTCTTGGTGGAAATCCGGGTATTTCTTTGAATACATCTTCAAATTCCTGTAGTACCGAGAAATCTTCAAGGCTTGTCCCCTTTGTATTATCTATCCTTTCCACATGAGCTACATACAATTGACATCCTTTCCTAAAAAATCTTTTTATCTGTAAGGTTGAAATATCCCTTATAGAGATGGGTCTTGGAATTCCTTTCATAGTGCTTTGTTTTCCATTTCAATCAATACATGTAAATGTCTTGTTATGACAATCTAGGATAACATGATGCTTGTCCAACCAATCCAATCCAATAAGAATATCATAAGACCCCAATGGTATGATATTTAGATCAATACTAGTATTCATGCCATTAAGACTTATGGAACAACTTCTGACCATATCATGGATTCTTATTTTGGTCCCTGTGGATAACTGAACCAAACTTGTTTTTCCAAGTTTACTTTTCTCCAAATGTAATCTATCCACTATATTAGGATCAATGTAGTAATGAATTTCTCCTGAATCAATCAAAATAGCAACAGGTTGATTGATGATCTTAACTTCCACCTCAATCATATTGGACTGGTACTCTACTTGTCGATCATCTAAAGCTGCATAGGTTCTTCCCATATCTTCGAATGTTGTAGCCTATTGGATGTTGTGCACAATCTTCACTCTGTCCTTTCTATGTGGGAAATCCTTGTACAAGTGATCTTCCTTGCATCACCAACATTGGATTGGTGGTCTTCCCCTTTTTCCCAAGGAATCTTCTTTCTTGGAATCCCCCTTAGCATACCGATCTTGATGATTTCTATTAGGCTCATTCCTATTGAAGGGAGGTTTGAATCCTTTCCTCCTCTGATCGGACTTTGCATTTTTCTTGTCCTTCCAATATTTTTTTAGGGATTCTCTTCCCTGGCCTTGCTCATACATGTATTTAGCCTTACTAATAGCTTCAGTCAAGGTCTTGGGTTCATCATACTTGATATTTTCCTTATAAAAGGCCGTAAATCCACTTAGAAATATCTGTATTTTAACTTTCTCATCACTAATGAACCTAACATACTTTAACAATCCCAAGAACTTCTTCTTGTACTCTTCCATAGTCATGCTTCCCAACCCGAGTTTAAAGAAATCCTGCATTTTCTTGTCATAGAAATTCTCTGAGAGGTACTCCTTCTGGAAGTACTTATTGAACTACTTCCAAGTGATCCTACTTTCATTAACATGTTCCACTTGCTTCAGTTGGTCCCACCACATTGCATCTTTCCTGTGTAAATGGTAGGTGGAAATCCTGGCTTCCAGGTTCGATGAATAGTTATGCAACTGAAAATATCTTCGGAGTCCAAGCAACCATGCTTTGACATCATCTTCCCTTTCTATTTCACCATCGAAGGAAGGTGGCTTGAGATTCCTCATATCTCCTTTCAAACTATCTATCTCTTGTTTCCTTCTTTGGTGTATGAAAGGAGACACCTCTGGACTTCTTACGGGATCTTCCGATGGATAAAAAATTCTTTCCGAGTAAGGAGGTGAGTGGTGTCCATGAGCTCTGATAACACTTCTGGAATAACCAACTCTTCCACGATCTTCCCTTCTTTCATGGCACCTACCTTCTTCCTCTTGTCTTGAGTTTGATCCCTTATTAATTTGTCTTTGCAGCTGATTTAAGCTCTGCAACACTCGAGCATTTATCTGAATTTTCTCTCTCATCAGTCTCTTGTTGTCTTCTTTGTAGCTCTGTACTTCCATATTCAGGCTTCTTATCGTTTCTATTAACGTTTCCTGCTCTCCTTTTCCCTTGTGTCCATTGGAACCTATCTCTGCATTACCAACTCTGGTATTCTAGCCTTTGGCCTCCTTATCATGACTGGAGGCTCCCTCGCCTTCTTCCATTTCCTCAATACACATCCTGAGGTGATGTGCTTAAGCCCCTTAATTCTGCAAAATGTGCAAGCGACCATTTTTTTTATAATTATGCATATGATAAATAAAATTGCCAAACCATGCTACAGGTCTATTTCTTCTTCTTTTTTTTCATGGATATCATATCCCCATTCTCTGAAAAGAACAGTGTCATGTTTTCCTTGGCCGACATAGAACTCATCCTGCGCAGGCGCTTCCTTCAAACCACCTTCCCAGATGACCATGGCTAGAAACCATGACTAAATCCTTTCTTAGCACCTTTCTGTCTCGAAGACAACCAAACCGACCCTTAGCCCTCCTTCCCTCAGCTCCCAATCTGCATATGACCCCGTGCTTAGCTGAAAAAGAGCTTGTCCAGAACTTTGGGACTTCAAAATTTCATCCAGGACTGGATCAACGGTCCTCGTCCTCTTTCACTATCAACGATTGAGGTCCACTTTGGGACTCTGTGCTTCAAGATTCTCAATTTTCCTCACTTTCCTCCTCTTGAAATGATTTTACCGGGAGTTCATGATCTATCGACGGGTGTCCTCCCACAGATCAACAACTGTGAATCACTTCGGCTCTTTGGGCTTCAAAAGTTTCAAACTTTCCTCCCGCAATTTCTCCCAAAGTGCTTTCACCTGAAGTCGACGATCCTTCGATGTTTGTCTTCTGGAATCAATGATCGATACATACTCTAGCCTTCAGGCCTTTGGGAGTTTTCGACCCAATGCAACTTGTCACATCTTTCCTCTCCATAGTACCCTGTCTTTGGACTGCACGATCTGTCGCCACATGGTGAAATACTGGAAGCAGAAACGTGGCCCAATCAACCGGGTGACACATGTCATGTTCTATCTGACCTTTCAGTACTCCAAATTATCAAAACTTACTAACACATGGCACACATTCCATGTGTCCATGTCATCCCAGGTGATGTACGCAAGCCACGTCACTTCGAAAATTCTGGGGTCCACATCGCCTCCTGGTGACATCATCGTGCCCCATCACTTCAACTCTTTGGGCTTCAGGACTTCAGGAGTTTCCATGCTAGAACACTTCCAATTCTCACGAACTGGCCAATCTGTCACCATGTGTCCTTATCTATCAGATGACTAAGATTCACTTTGGGTGTTCACCCAGAGTTCATGGATCTACACCACGTGTCCTCCTTAATCTAACGGCTACGATTTCTTCGGGTCTCTGGACTTCATAAATCTCAAATTTTAAAACTTATGTGGCCCCACTGGCTTTTATCCGAAGCCATGGATCTGGTGACGCATGGCTCTCGGTAGATCAATGGCTAAGATCCTCTCAGATGATCGAACGATCAATATTTACTTCATCTCTTCAGCTCTCTGGGATTCAGGTGTCTCAAATCTCAATTGAAAACCTCTCGAACAGATTCCTCTAAAGTTACTAATCTGATGACATGTAACCTCTTGGTGATCGACAATCAGGATCTACTTCAGACGATCCGACAGTTGACATTTACATCAGGTCTCTGACTCTCTGGGCTTCGGGAGTTTCAAATCTCAACTTCTCCTCGCTTTCTCTTTCCCAGAGTGATTTCACCCAGAGCACACAATTGGTTGACACATGTCCTCATATGGATCGATGGTTCCCATCTACTTCGGCTATTCAGAGTTTCGATGTTCGAGCCCTAACCTGTCACATCACTACATGCCTTTCAATTTGTGGGGGCATGTATTGGTGGTTTGGAGTAACCTGCTTTTCACCCTGCAATTCTCTTGATGCTCACACGTAATCCCTTGGGGAAATCGTGGTTTGGATTGTGGGTCTGCCTGGGGAAGTTATCTCCTATTCCATTCGATTCCCCGTAATGCCTCCTGTCTATTGATATCCCTCTCCCATGGGGTCCAACGGTTTTGATCTTAATCCTTGCTTCCTTTTAATTGGATGACCCATGTTCGAATGTCCTCCAATCCAACGATCTCAGATCTCTCCTGATCCTACAGTGGAGATCGCTCTTGAATTCAAAGGTGACGGTCATGATCCTTCGAACCCCTTACACGGGTCTCTGATGTTCTATCTCCTACGTAGATTCTACAATGCCATTCCTCCTGATATTTTCAACTCCATGGTCAAAAATTGATCTCAACCCCAAGACTCTGACCAACAGACCCGACCCATATCAGCCCGGTGTTTCAACCAGAATCTATGATACCAAACTGTAACATACCCAGCCACGCACAGGCCGGGGTATGCTACCTTCAAGCCTTCCCTTGGACTTCTTTCTCTTACAAATACCTTTTAAAATTTAAGGATTCATAAAAGAAAAGACTTTAATGACATGCACAACAATATCCATCAAGCATGCCTAGTCTAAAGTTTCAATTAAACGATAATTAAATATACACAACGGAAATATATTCATATACATGTAAATGATACCATAACAAAGAGCACTTATCTTTATGAAAGATGAAACCAACTGGATACAAACCAAGGATGTTCCACCCAAACATAGACACTACTATTCCAAATCTCAACATGAGTGTCACCCCTAAGCTAGGGCTATGAATCCACAAGGACAGTTCCATAGTGTTACTTGCCTTCCCAAACTAGTCAGCACCCAAGATCTCATAGGCTTCCCAACTCTCACAGAAATCCAAGTACCCATCTCTCTTCTACCTAGCTTGCACCACTCGAGAGAACAAACCTCCACCCTTCTCTGCCACATAGTCTCTCAGGAAGTCCTTCTCCTTAATTCGGGCTCCAGTGCAACTGGTCCAGAATCTCAATGATGGAACTCTTAGGACTCACAACTGTAAGAAATGCTAGACACATGCCAACGCATCTTAGACATGCGACCTTAGGTCATGGCTAGATCACACCAGCAACCACTATATCCAACTATCCCGTGGCTAATCTTCAACAGTTCGGCTCCCTTTCCCTGAGCCAAGGTGCGGATGATGGATGGATCAATGAACGAGTAAGTGGGTGCATGGAGGTGCGTGTATGAAAGTGCGTGAGGGATAGAATGGTGCAAATGCATAAGTGAAGGAGTAAACACACCAACGAACAACCCCCCCATTAGACCAAAGGTGGGTTTAAGTAATTTCAGGGGAATCAAGAACCTCCCGACCTTCCCCAAGAAGTTCACGTAATCGATCCCCTCCCTTAGAGAAAAAGGGTAATTAGAATAGGAATAAACACTTAGCCCCTCAATCCCCCTCTCTTGTGGAATCATATCCCCCTCTAACTCTAGTCCTTGTCCATCTAGCAACCAACCATGTTTTATTATTAATAATGATAAAAACATGACATGTCTTGGGCACACTGGCCTCTTAATAATTGTTTGGGCACTCTGGCCTCTCAACATTGTAACAATACATTATTTAAAATGGGGGTTAATTACTTGGGGTGTTATAGAAAGGGAGAAGAGATGAGATCAGTTGAGAGTTCATTGGCAGATGAGAAGGCAAAAGAAAAACCTCACTCAGATGGAGATTCACGCAGAACTGTGAGCCACGTGAATGAAGATGATGACAAGTTAGAAACTTTCATCACAATAACGGAGGAGGATCAAAGGGACATTTTGATCATTGGGGGAGTTGAAATATTCCTACCAAGTGGCCAAGGAGAGGCTAGCACAGATGTTGTAGGTGTGACAGGGAGACAACAAGAAGAGATTGTCAAGGAAGAGAAAGAATAGATACTGATGTCTATGCTGATAGAAGGAGAATATCATTCACCAGAATCACTCGACGTTTTCAGCTAGGAAACTGAACAAGAGATGACTGCAACAATGGGGTCTATAGCAAAAGGAGAAGAATACAACATATAATTTGCCGATCTGTGTGAATAATTTGAAGCTCTTGAGAGGAGAGTGGAAATGCAAGGCATGCATATCCAACAGGCTAAGTTGGAAGCAAATGAAGGACCACACCAGCATGAGGAACAATTGGAGGAAGTTGGAATGGGAACAAAAGAAGGGTCGACAGGAGCGAATTTGTCAGGGGAAGTGGTAGCTAAGTAGCAGTTTATTGATGAGGAGCCTGCAGGAGTGGAGAATGCAACATAGTGGCAAGGTAAGGCCACAAAGGAAGAATATGTATTGGGAAATCAATGTGATTCGCCCATCGACAAGGAGTGAGTGCAATGAGATAGACTACAACAAAATAACAAATTGATGAAGCAGCTGGATGAGGTGATTGAGGAGATAAGGGAGCTAATGTTGGAGTTGGAAGAATAAGAGGTCAAAAAGAGGAATATGGACAAAAGGAAGCCTGCATGAGCAACGAGGATGATGCAGGAACATCAGTGGCGAAGCAGAGGAGTTGAGAGACAGCTCCAGGAGAAAGATTGGGATCTAGGTGGATTTCAGCCACGTTGGAAATCTCATGAGAAGGAGCTCATGATTTTTTCGACTGTGGAGTATGATGCAGGAGCATATCTCCATTGCAGAACACACTGGCTAATTAACACGCGTGGTGTGCATTCAAGGAAGGAGAGGCGTCCCCCTCTCATTTTTTCCTCGAGAATCCAAGACATGATCCAAGCATTAATTGGAGACAAGATGGAATAGCCAAATCGTGCTTTATCACAAGTTGGAGATAAGGTCACCATTAATAGGCTGACGGAAAAGCGGATCTGCATCCGATTTGGAGCAGAATTGCCATCATTGTAATTTGGCCTTTCGATAGAAATTAGGGATAGTGATTTGACACCATTAGTCAGCTTGCGAGGGAAGCTCATTTGATCCCCTCTTGTATAAACCTTTTTATTGTAAGCAAAGTAGAAGTGAGTTAGGTAGGTTGGATAGGAGGAGGTTGATGAGAGACAAGACTCAGTTGCATCTCGGAGTCCACCATTGTAATTTGGCATTCTACTATTAATAGAAAATGAGAGATTTTCCTATTTTACATTTCTGTTCAATGGATGTTGTGTTTTGGATGTCTTTTACAGGTTTTTGAATTGTAGATGAATGCTATAAATCGTCTGTAGGGATAGAGATGTAGTTTTCTATCCACGAGTGTGTTGAGTTAAGTTTGGTTCTCTAGGCTAAGTGCAAGGAGTGCATGATAGAGAGAGGAAACTTGATAAACCGATGCAAAGAGTGCATGTCTAAACTCAGTGGATTCAAAAGAGAAGCTGTCAGGAGGGCACACTAGATTTATTCACTAACTCAGGGGGAAATTTCAAGGTGGTTAAGTCCCTTGAAAAGAAAGACTGTGTGGGAGAAAAAACACTTCAAAGTTACTGAACACTCTAGAATAATCTACCAGGAGGGCATTGAGATTGCATGAGAATACCCAGGAACAACATGGTTGAAGTTGCTGGAGGATCCCAGAATTGATGAACATTTTGGTGAAGGAAGGCTTTGCAAGAAGTGCAACAAAAAAGGAAAGGAGATGGTTTAAACCTTTCCATAAGGCTAAGGGAGAATTCATCAAAGAACTGAGCCAAGTGTAAGGAGTGTGCTTAAGTTGTTGTGAGTTCACCTTATAATCTCAGGAGGAAGTGTGAGAAACTTCCAGGAGGGCACGCAAAACTTGTAGAGGAGCTTGGAACTGTGGAGGTTTTCAAGCCGAGCAAAATCACAGGAGAGCTACACAGATTTCTGCAAGGAGTGCAGAAAGTCTTCGAGAACATCCTAAGTCTCGAAAGGTAAAATTGAGCTAAGTGTACAAAGGAATCGAGGACTTGATGAAGTCCCAAAGACAAAGAAACCAACCATCATCGAAGAAAGGACAAGTGGAAGAAGATCGAGAGGTTTGGGAGCAGGAACTTTTAAAGGTTTTCCGGGAGCAAGAAAAGGATCTTCACGAAGTTGCGAAGAGAGATTTAAAATTCAAACTGTTGGATCTAGAAGGGCACATGGCAAGGGATCGACACATTGTTGATTCACAATTGGAAGAAGCATATTCGATAGGAGACAGGAATTGCAAAGTCTGAACTCAGGATTCGATCACAACCGTTGATCGCATGAGGAACGTGGGCCATAGATCTGGTCCTGAAGAGTTCATCGATTCAAAAATCGAGGAAAGGAGAAAACAGCTCGCGAAATTCCTGAAGTGCGGGCTCACAAAGTGAGTGGCCCACGACTCGAGTTCGTGGTCACATGTAAGAGGGAATCCTAGCACAGAGAGCTAGCAGTGTTGGCGTCGAAGTTGAAAAGTGCTAAGGAGAGGGTCCGCAGGTGCCACATTGCGGGTGTCGAGGAAGGGAAAAAGGGTTTGTGTCAAGTTGAAACGGTTCCATCAAGAGCCTGACTAACCATTCGGTTCGAAGAATTGAACGATCCTAGACCGGGAGGTCGTGCAACCCCATTAAGGAGAAGGAGGAGAGGGGTTTTCACCAAATAAAATACTCATCACCTGGTGCCACAAATAAAATTCCAGCTACTGCTCCTTCATAGGATGAAGCACCATCAATGAACATTTTCCACATCCCTTCTCTAACATTTATATTTTTGTTTGAGAATTCTATTTTTTTATTTTCTTCTTCTATACATTTTTCAAAATCATCACCTATAGATAATATACAATTTCCTAAATCTTGATCAACAACATAGACTAGGTAGTTATTGGGGTTTTGAGGGTCTCTTATAGTATACGCCAATCTAGTTTCTCTGTACAGTCAAGTAAATTGTCCACCAAAAATTGGAATTGTAGCGTAGGTCATGTCTAGTTGAACTGATCCTCCTAGCTTAGCGCCCCAAGATCTAGATAGAAGCATGCCATACTTGGTAGGAATGTCGAAAACAACCACATCCATAAGAATACTTTTCACAGGAACCTGAGCAAGATTTACAACTAAATCTTTAATCATATCGACAAACTTAACCTTTCTAGAATCAAATGAGTATAAATCTTGATAAGGTCTGGTAATTTCAAGGCCCAATTTTTCCATGATAATCTTAGGAATTAAATTATGTGAAGCTCCTGAGTCTAACATGAAATTGTGAAGTAAATTATCATGCACAATCAATGTAATATAGAAAGGAACAACACAATCTTTACTATTTTCAATGTGTGGTCCAAACATGATTGTAGGTTTTTCATCCTGCAAATTGATAACATTAGCTTGACATTCAACATCAGAAAAATTTATTTCTTTAGCAATTTGTTTTTTATAGATTGGATTCCTAGCAAGTTCAACTAGAGGCATTGGAATTTTAATTTTATTAAGTTCGTTCTCTAAATTGAAAGTCCCAATTGTTTTTTCAATTTCCCTGGTCTGAACTTAAGTTTCTATATTTTCTGGCTTCTTAGACTCTACTGCTTTTGTTTCAACTTGCTTTGCTCAAGCAACTTGCATTTCAGTTGATGTTTTTGTAATTGTTGCTTCATTTTCTTTATTTCGTGATAAAACATTTTTTGGTGGAATATTTGAGAATTTTTTTCTCTTGGCCTCAAATCATATTTATGTTGAAGCTCGACCATTATTGAATCAACGAGACCTTTGTATGTAGAGGCTCCCAAATTGTTGATTTTTTCCTCATCATTAAACAAAGATTCCAGATCTAGGGATTTCTCATAATCCTATTTGGTTAGGTGAGTCTCAAGATCATCATCGTTGAGGTTATTTATATCTTCATCTAATTCATCATAATCTTGCACCTCATCTCTCTGTATGAAATTCTCAGTTTTAAAAGGGTCTTGAATATTCTATTCCTCATTTTTTTTTGCCTTTGTTGTATCTGAGGATTAGGATTTCTCCTGAATTGATTTCTAACATATGGATCATGTTTGGCTTGTTCCATTTCCATCTTGTAAATTTTGTTTAATAAATCTTTAATAATTTTTTCCATCTCATCCATTTTTTCCTCTACATATTTTCCAGATCCAGAGGGCCCTGCATGTTCTTTAAAATGCATGGGTTTTCTTGTTCCCATATCAAATTTAGTTTTCAAATTCCCAGATTCCATCATATTTGATTCAATATCTATAACATCATCTTGCATCCCTGCTAAAGTAGTGGATCTTCTTTCTCTCAAAAGTAGAGCGAAATCATAATCAAAATCTCCTTCAAAAGTGACTTTTGCAGCTAGTTGTGAAAGTTTAACTTTAGCCGGGATTTTGTGATAAATATTATTAAATATTTGAATGAACTCTAGGACTAATTCCGATGTCTTCTTTCTCAAGGCTCCGAATTCGGTTAAGTAATTTTGTTTGTCACCCCATTTCCTTATGAAGGAAGTTTTCAGATCATTATATGATGGTGTAAAACCTACTGGAAGTCCTCTGAACCAAGTTCTTACCTGTACTTCGAAAGTTTGTACTAAAAATATCATGTAAACATCCTCATTCTCAACACCAAGAATATCAACAAATTGATCGAAAAAGGCTATATGCTCTATTGCTGTCAAATCCCCTTCTCCCATGAATTTAGGGAGGCTCTTCATATAATTTTCACGTAAATCATGTAGGACAACAAGAAGAACTAAGGGAGCATATCTAGAAGTGACCTTGGAAAAGATCCTAGGGTGTTGAGCTTTTCCACCAGCCCCTGCACCTCCAACACCTCCAGCACCAACACCTCCAACACCGACCATTATTCAAGTCTAGGAGGCGAAATTCGAGGACTAAATAGGAGATTATCAAAAACTTCAAAAGACTCATCTATTGATCTTTTGACTACTTCGGGATGGTGTGAATTAAGTTCAATAAAATTATTGTGAGAATATGGAAGATCTAGATGAGGGGGAAAAATAATACTTGAGCTTGGTTTCTCATATTTACCAGGTGTATAGATAGGAGAAGTAGTAGGTGATGAATCTGAGTATAGAAAATAATCTTCAGGGTTTTTCGAAACATAAACTTTTACTTCATGAAGAGAAAGAATCGACTAAGTAATCATGATAGTAGGAATCAAAATGGATTATTTTTTTTCAATGGTAAAAGTATCTATCAATGAAACAGGGATGGATTGGTCAATCTCAAATCTTATTTCAAGAATAATTACTTCTAGAGTTTCTAGTTTAACTTCACATTTACTAGTTGATGTTTTTGCAAAATGAACTTGTTTAGATATTTCTTTAAGAATTAGTTCTTCAGCGAGAATTTCAGCATTAACTTGTGTAAATATATATTGATAGACCTTACCTGCTGATGAAAGTTTCAATAAATTTTCAAGATCTGAAACTAGCGTAGTCTTCTTTTCGTCTGGGTTTTTCCTGGTATTCTTTCGACATAATGCCCGTTTTGTCTATAATGGAGTCCCTAGGTGAAAGATAAAGTAATCCTTATCCATGTATTCAATCTTTGTTCAACATCAAAGACCAAAATTTAACTTTGTCATTCTCCCAGAGAAAAAATGATTTCGTTTCTCTGTCCCCGACAACGGTGCCAAAAAGATGTTGTTCCTTAGATTGATTCTAAGGCTCAAATAATAATGTCAAGCATCAAATATTTCAAATGAAGTGTTTTTTGTGAGTGATTTTTCTACCTTCATTTTTCTGGGAAGTAATCTTTAAATGAAATTAATGATAAGATAGTACAGAGGCTGTATCTCATTATCTGAGTCGCAATTATAATGTCGAATGATGTAGAAATGATTTACAAAACTGTTAAAACAAAGTCATGTATCAATTAAAAATAAGTCTGACCTTATTTGTAGTAGAATAAAAGTATAAGATGCACCCTTAAAAGGAGATAAAAATGCAGTAATTCACATAGGTCACACGTCTTGTTTTACTCACAGTAATAATAGAGGAAAAGTTGTTACTAAATGAACTTCTGATATATTATGATCACAGTAGATGTAGTACTAAATTGTAATCATTCACTCTTCAAGAAATACAGAAAGAAATTCAGAGAGATGGAAACACAAAGGAAACACATAACTCAAATTGAACGAAACTTAGAATCTCTGTCTGCACTTGTATTGATATTCATTTTTTTTCTCTTTTACATTCGACAAGAAGCAGCCTCGAATAGATCTAAAATCTATCTATTTATACAAAAATTGTCTCAACTAAAAACCATTGGACTTCCCACCATATCTATCTAAAAATATAATACAATTTGAATGAAATAAAATCATGCAACTATTGTTGAGTTTTGTTGGTCCTTCATCTATCTCTTCATTTGCTTGTAGATGCACTATTTTTCCTTTGTTCTTTAAACTAGGTACACATGTCCATTAAGGAAACCACAATCATTTGGATTACTATCTTTTCCATTTGATTCCGTTTCCATTTGTCCCTTCAAATGCGTTCACTAGGATAAAGAATTGCGGTTGAAGATATGGGGGTGGTAATTGGATAGGTAGCTCAGTGTTGTCTCATTATGGGATGGATAACAGTTACGGGGAAGAGTAACTGTTCACGAATAGGATGACGTGGGGACAAGTGTCTAATAAGAAGGTGGGATGAGTGGATGCAAGAATGCAGGTGGTAGGGATAGACGGGATAAGTGACATGTAGAGAGGGGGAAAGTGTAGGTGGTGAGGTAGACGGTATCAAGAGCATGGAGGGTGTGACAGGCTGGAGGATGAAAGGTAGAGTAGGTCAAGTACCGATGGAGAAATTGGATACTGTGTATGTTCTTTCATTTTCTCCCAACTATAGTCTCTTTTATTTGTTCATTGAATTGGGTGCACATGCCCATCAATGATACAAAGGATATCGAAGGCTCAATCTTTTCATTCAATTCAAAGGAAAACATCTTCCTTTGTACCTGTGGAAGGTTCTCCTGAATCTTGTTCACTTCTTGGACGGTGATCTGATACTGTAAACTTGGATTTACCAACAATTCATTGATTTTGAGTAAATCAATCTGGTTCATCTATTGGATGGATGATTGAATATTTTCCTTGTTTCTTCTGGAGCTTTTTTGGTTCATTTCTATTTCAATCTACCCCAATGCCTATGAGATATTATTTCCTTCAAATTCAATCAAGTTTTTATTTACTGAATATAATGCCTCCAGACAAGATTTTTTTACATCTCTGGCAAGTTTCTTGCCTTCTTCCAGATTTGTTTCCTAGGCTTTCAAGGCCATTTCTCATTTTACTTGTTCAAAATGTGAGAGAAGGGTAAGACTGGGGACATTATATTTCTGCTTCCATATGATAACTTCCTGAAACTTAGAGCTGGCTACACATACATCTTTTTCCTTGACATAGATACTTTTCAGAGAAAGGTTTATTGCCTAATATCATTTTTGATTAGCATCTACTTTTTGATATAACTCCTATTGGGAAAGTTCTAGCTTCTCAACGATTTATATTGCTTGTGTTTTCAAGGCAGTAATATCTATAGTTGTGTTCTTTGTTTCGGCCAATTTTTCTTACAACTATTCGATCAAATTGTCTCGCCGAGTGATCAAACCTTTGCTAGTCTATGAATTCTAGTAGAGAAACTCAAGACTATCATGTACCTACTTCATTTGATACTGATGACTAGCCCTGATTTGTTCAATGTCTTGATTCATCCTGTTTCTAACAATATGTTTTGTACTATGTATCTCATTTTGGAATTGCTCTACCAAGAGACCTTTCTATTGCATTTTTTTGGTTAAATTGTCCACTGACCATTGATTGGCAATGGAAAAATCCCCTAGTGAATTTAAAACTTCCTTTTCAAACTTAGGATCATCTTGGTATTTCCCATCATACACCAATCTTTGTCGTTTAGTGACTACTCCATCCTTTTGGCGAGATTATCTTTTTACAATAGATTTTCGTTTCTTGCTAAAAAAGAAACTTGAAGGAGGCATCTCTTCAGGTGAGATAGGAGTAATATCATCTACATAAATGAGTTCGGAACTAGGATTTTCAAAGCTGGTGTGTAAAAGGGTTAATGATGTAATAAGATAGATAATTGTTGTGGAATGTTCCTGTCCTGTTGTATGTAGGGTGCCAGTAGAAGTAGCTGGCGTTGAATGAGGAACAAATTATCCCATATTCATGAAAGCCTTGAACCAAGCTAATACTTGTGGATCATTCAGTCCCGACATTGATGTTTTTATTTCTGGAAACAACGTTTATGGACATTTTGGGATTTCTTAAACTTTTTTCTTAGTGGAGAAACTTGGCTCAGATCCTGTGGGTTTATCTTCTTGTGGAGAAGGTAGGAGTTTTGACTCTCCTTGCAATATATTCAATAGACTGTTTCGTCTATTATTTTGAAAGTTGAGGAAACCAACCTATTGGTCAGGAGGCAAAGTATGGAATATTCTTTGAACTTATTCATAAGATCTAACTCCCATGAACATCTCGTCATAAGGATAATCCTCATGGATGTATCACTTCATGTTGTATTGAGCCAAATGATTCTCCACTATCTTATGTGGATCATGTTTCTTGAATTAGATGTCAACTGAATTAACATCTTCCAGGGATGCAACCTCGACTTTAGGATGACCAAAATCTAACAATGTGAACATACCAAATTGAATGGGAAAAGTTGGCCAAACATTTTTTTGAGTTGCTTTCAATTCCTTGCTGATACCTCCTGCTACTATTTGGTATGCCACTTCTCTACATACCAGCCTGTCAGGTAAAAACTGTAGAAGTGCATGAGGAGGAACAAAACAAACAAATACTTTAATGTGGGAGAAATTCTCCTCAATGAACCAGTCTACAAGTTTTCCTAAGTTCCCCATAATATTTTATGAAATTTTGGGTGGTAGGTGGCCATAGATAGCTATGTGAAAAGGTACCACTATGTTGTGACCGATTTTGTAAAAGAAATATTTGGCATTTTCTTCCCATAATTTGGAGTGGTAAAAATGTATTGGCTTGGAACTGGCCAGGGTCCAACTCCAGTTCATCAGGGGGAATGGGTTCATGAAACAAATGTCATCCATAATATACGTTGACATGTAAAAAGGATAAGGTTTCCCTTTTGATTTTGATGATTGATACTCCACAATTTCCTTGGCCAAATTATTAAATAACATTTTAGCCCAATTGAAGGTATAACCCTCAGCTACTTCATTCATTATGGCTACCCACTCAATTGAGAAATGCGTAGGTTTATTCTTCCCAAAAAGACGGTAGAGCATCATGGTTATATATAACATATGAGCATCTAAGGACGCCGTGGCATACATACCATGAGCGTCAGCTCTGAATTTTTCCAGATGTCCCCACCAGGTCTTGATTATATCATGACCATTTCTACCGTATTGAGTGCATTCTCTTCTCTCAAAATCTAGAATAAATGCTGCATTGTAAGTATATTTGGGGGTAGGGGAAAGATTATACATTACTTGTAGATTCTCTGGTCGGAAAGATCCGACGACAGTCTACTGGTGGATGATGATGCTTCTGGTTTGGATGTCGGCATGTTCGAAATCCCAATTTATCATATCATTGTAGGGTATAATTATGGGTCATGCAATGATCTTATGAATTTATGACTGTTCTACAAATTTAAGATTGGTTGAGAAGGACTCGTCATCTTCCTCTGAAGAGTCGTTTGAACAACTAATAATCTCATGCTCTAAGATATCAAAAACCTACTTCCAAGACTTAATGGCGTCCGTAACTCGCGAAGTTGTGTCTTATAGAACATATGCATTTGGATTGGAATCATCAAGTGATGCATCAAACTTCTTTGTAGCTTTTCGTGGTGCCATAATCCTCAAGGAAATAAAATTAGCCTACCTATAACAAGAGAAGTCTGTAAGCTCTACATTGAGTAAAAAACTGCTAATTGCAAATGGTAAAATGATTTTGAAATTCAAAGTTCTTTATTCAAAAAGTCCATTGATCTCCGTATAGATCTACTGACGAAGAATTTATTAGAAACTTAATGGAATTTATTACCTGGTGATTCAAAATATTTATTGAAATCATTAACCTTAATCAATCATAAATGTCATTAATACTTTGACAGTTAGACGTTTGGAAGTTTTGTATGTGACATAATGGAAATCTCCCGAAGTCCGAACTTGCAGAGTGATTAATTAATACTTAATAACGATTAACCTAAGTTATTAAATGTTTTATTATCCCTTTTAAACACTTTTTACCTTTTGTAATTACTTTGGCGCTTTGATACTTCGACGGTTTGTGAACTTAGTCTTTGTTAAAAATCCCGAAGGGAAATATCCCGGAGTGACGTGGCAGAGATGACGTCATTCTTGATGACATGTCAAGAAAAGAGAGGTGCAACGTGTCACTTGAAAACATGCGAATCATCCGATGTAAATGTCAAAAATAACTGCCACGTGTCAACCCAAGAAAATATTTTAAAAGACACATGTCCCATGACGTGTCCGTAGTCCTTTAGGAATTATCACAAGAGACTATCTTCAAGACTTCAAAGTTTCCGAGTTTTTGTTGTTTAGATTGCGCGAAGCTTCGAAGTGACCGTTAAAGACTTTATTTTAAAACTCCAAGAAGCTTCTAAACTTCAAATATCATTAGGAGCGTTCGATCAAATTAGAGTAACTCATCGATGATAGATATTGTAAGCACCTTATTGATAAATAACAACCAATGGATTTATTTTAAAATTAAAAGGCAACTCTCTATGTTATTTTTCTTTTTGAGTAAAATTTTTTATTTCTAAGAGGAAAAATACGAAGTTCAAAAGTTCAAAATTATACGTGTTCTAACACCATGCAAGGAGAAATAATGTTCCATTTGAGTGACCCAACCAGTGGGATTGGATTTGTCAAATTTGTTCACTTCAACTTGGGGAAGGCAGGGGTCATGAGGAAGGGAATTGGAATGAAGGACCATATTATGCGAAGAGTTCTCACCTTCAGAGTGGGAAGGTTGTTCAAGGGTGGGAGAGAAAATGGATTGTTTCAACCACTAGGTGAGGGAGGACAATTCACCCTTAACCTCTACCAATTCACCGATAACTTTTTCCTCGAAGGTGTCCAAGCAAGAATTATTGGAAGAAATTATAGAGGTCATTCTTTGGATGTCTACCTTGTGTTGTTTGGATTCATCTTGCAGGTGAAGGAATTATTGGTTGCGAGTGTTGACCATGGGTGGAGGGGAAAAAAAGAGAGAAAGTGGGACCATAGAAAAAAGAGTAAAAAATTATGCATATGAGTGTGTTCAGTGTGAGAAGAGGAATACAATGAGATAGGTGTCAAATAAGGGTGTGGGAAGGTAAAAAAATGGTTAAAAATGATAGGTATCACAACGATAAGGGCGAAAAGGGGATTTCAACAAGATAGGTCTAAAATAAGGGTTTGCGGGGTAAAACAAAGTTAAAATGATAGGTGTCAAAATGATCTAGGCGAAAAGGGGAATCCAATGAGATATGTCTCAAATAAGGGTATTGACAGGTCCCATTTAAAAAACATTTATTTGCTCCTTTTTTTCCCTTTTTTCTTTCCTTTTCTTTTTCCCTCTTTTTTTTTTTTTTTAGTTTGCTAGGGGTTTGTGCAGATCTGAATAATGCCATAGTATCAAAATGCCCAAATTCTTAACAAAAAAATGAAATAAATGTACACTGATTTTTGCAACCCGAATGCAGCAGGAAAGGTTGCAGGGCAATAGATCTTCTCTTTTCCTTTTCTGTTTGTAATTTTTGCAACCCGAATGCTAGAGGAAGGGTTGCACAAAAATAGATCTTCTATGTTCCTTCTCTGTTTGTTTTTCTTCCCAAGGGTTAGGTTTTTCAAGGTGCCTACAGACAAGGGTTTTCCCTATGTTATAGCTCTCTAATATACATGTGGGTTCCAACAGTAGTACTTAGCCCAATATCTCAGGGAAATAACTAATGAGGCTAGACCGTAACCTTAGCCACACTACTCGACTACTGAGGTACTAGAGAGTATCTTATTGAGTGTTGTTCTTGGTGTCACTATAGCATTCAGGCAACCGATTGGTTGATCTATGGATAGTTTCAGGATAGCTAGGGGGTCTTCTGATATACCAGAGGGACGTGGAAGAGCAAGTCCATATAAAGGTGTTTTCTGATTCCCTACCACTCTAAGGGGTACCAATAGGGGTTACAAGGGTGTCCAACAAATGTGCACTTAAGTACCTCTTGTATTTCCTACATGTATGCTTTCTCGAATGTGGATTTACATGTTGAATGATAGATATATGTAACTTAAAGACACCTGAATGCATCTCTACCCTAGAAAAAAAAATTAACCCACAAATCTTGCTAAGGAAAGTGCTTTGATACCACTTCTTAGGAACTGGATCTATTATAATAGAAGAAAACAACAATATTGCAGTGAATACCACCGGAATAACAACAAAGAACATAAATATAACAATGGAACAAAAAAATATATGGAACCACAACACCAAAATAATACCTTTATTGATAGGAAGAAATGTTCACTTGCCTCTTCGAGGGGGAAACCTCCAATAGAGCAGAGCTCTATAACAATAATTCTCAAGACAAATACCTCTCATACCTTCTACTCTTATTTATACTAATTCTATCTTCTAAAGAACATTCTAGAGGAAGATATTTCTAGAAGCGAAAGATTCTATTAGGTCTTCTTACATTGACTTGTTCATATTTATTAAATAGGACTTATTAACTCGTATTGGCCTTTATTACATGGAAATATATTCTTCTACCTACATGATAAGTTGTGGGTTTAGTTCCCTAACATTTTATGGGGTTTAAAGAGAATTTTGATATTCTTTTTGGCCAAAATCTTAGATATGTGATCTATAGGCCAATTGTAACTATTATATGAGCTCCTACTCATGGCCTATCTCACTTCCTTGTTGATAAAATTTAATGTTTTATTGGAAAAAATCCCTCATTTATTAAATATTTCTATGGTTTTCTTCAAAAATATCAACATATTCTAGATGAACAAGACATCATGTTTTTTTTTAATTTTGTGTCCTTATTTACCAAAATCCTAGTTTCAGAATCCCTTGACCTTATCTCCAAACTAGTGGACCCTTAAACCCTTAAACTTATTACAATTGTATCAAATCGACCTTTCACCTTTAAAGGGAAATGATATGAACAAATAGAAGGTACAACCATGGGGTCCTCCTTATCTCTAGTTGTTGCCAGTATTTTTATGGAACATTTTGAAGCCTTGGCCTTAAAAAACTTTCATATTAAGCCCAAATTGTAACATCCCTGCTATAATATCCAATTTAATTAATGCTTAATGTATATATAATGTATGGTTGTGGCCAAGTGATGTATATGTGAATTTTATTTATGAATTGTAATAATAAAATGTGATGCCAGCTATTGGGGGACATAGATAGAAATGTGGGATGATTAATCCACAAGAGAGGGGGACGCCTAGGAGTGTCTTAGAGGGGTCCAAGGGGAGATTACTCATGTCTATTAATTCAACCCACATTCCTAAGTTTTATTATCATTATGTATTAAACTTCTAATTTTCCATTGATTATAGAAGAACCTAATCATTGAATGCATGTAAGAAGGTGGGTGTGAAGAGTCACATCCCATAATTATTAGAAGCATGGTACTGAGTACAATCAGTTTGAGGAAGAGTGTAAGTCAAACAAGTAACCAAAGTGAGGAAATTCATATGGGAAATTACATTAGTTTTTGGATAGTCATGATTTTCATCAACAACAAACATAGAACTGAGAAGAAGAGTATGGGAGCTGGAGAAAAAATGGAGGGATAATTATGAAGTGTATTTGGAGTAGAAGGATGCAGATCTAGGTTTTCATGCTTGAAGAGTGAACTCTTGTGGGAGTTTAACTATAAAAACAAGTAATTGTTGTTTTTTTCCTAGCAGTGAGCTCCCTTGAGTTTCCCAATAGTGATATTCCTGGTTGCCTATGCTAGAGAGACTCTGATAAATGAATGGGACACCCAATGGACTGAGAGCAATCAAGGGGTACATCCCTTGGGTTGGGAAAGTTGAGAGGAGGAGAGATGGTTGAAAGTTAGGATAGTTGTAGGAGAATGCCGGTGGGTAGTGGGATTTTCCGAGCTGTGAGTGGACAGTGAGAGACCACCATTTTTTGTGGATTTCTATCCATATCTTGGGGGTGACTTGTTGTTGATATATGGAACAACAAGTCTATGGATGGGTGGAACTCCCATACCAAGAAAATGGTTGCACAAATGATTTAAAAGATAAGTGTTTTGTCTGTTTAATTTGTTGTATTTATCAACTTAATAATTGTGTATTAAATATGTTTTTGAGAATGATTTACATGCTACTATATTTGATTTTATTAGATGCATTTTATGCTCATTTTAGAATGTTGTAGATGCATCTAGTTCGTGGTATCAACAAATGGTTAAAATTGAATGTTTTCCCGTAGTCAGTAAGCTATAAGATTAGTGAGCATAAATTTTAATTTTGAGTATTTTCACACATAATGGACCTAGGACTATCTAGGAGTGTCTAAGAGGGGTTCAAGGGGGAATTAACTATGTCTATTAATGCAACCCACTTCCTAAAATTACTATTGGTATATGAACCTTTTAATGTTTTGATCGAGTGTCCCCAAATACAATCATTGAATACATTTAGGAGGGTGGGTGTGAGAAGGAACATCCCATAATTATTGGAAGCATGGGACTAAGTAAACTCAGTTTGGGGAAGAGTGTAAGTCAAACAAGTAACCAAAGAGAGGAAATTTGTAGGGGCAGTTACAACATTTTTTGGACAATCATCTTTTTCATGAACAACAAACATAGAACAAGGAAGAAGAGCATGGGAGCTAAAGAAACCATGGAGGGTGAATTTTGGAGTGTATCTGGAGTAGAACATTAAAGAGCCAAGTTTTCATGCCTGAAGAGTGAACTCATGTGTGAGTTGCACTATAACAACAAGTGATTGTTTTTTTCTTCAAGTAGTTTTCCTAGTAGTGAGCTCCCTTGAGTTTCCCAGTAGTGATATTATTGGTTCCTAGTAGTGTAACATCCCCACTATAATACCCTATTTAATTAATGCTTAATGTAGATATAATGTATGGTTGTGGCCAAGCGATGTACATGCAAATTGTTTTTTTGAATTTTAATAATAAAATGTGATGCTAGTTGTTGGGGGACATGGACATAGATGGGGTATGATTAATCCAAAAGAGAGGGAAATTTCTAGGAGTGTATAAGAGGGGTCCAAGGGAGGATTACCAATGTCTATTAATTCAACCCACATTCCTGAATTTTATTATCACTATGTATTAAAATTCTAATTTTCCCTTAAGTATAGAAGAATCCAATAATTGAATTCATGTAAGAGGGTGGGTGTGAGGAGTCACATCCCATAGTTATTAGAAGCACGAGACTAACTATAATCAATTTGGGGAAGAGTGTAAGTCAAGAAAGTAACCGAAGAGAGGAAATTCGCATGGGAAGTTACAACAATTTTAGAAAATCATGTTTTTGCATGAAGAATAAGCAGAGAATAGGAAAGAAGAGATTTGGAGTTGGAGCAACCATGGAGGGAGAATTATGGAGCATATTTGGAGTAGAATACTGAATATCTAGGTTGTCAGGCTTGAAGAGTGAAGTCCTATGGGAGTTTCACTGTAATTACAAGTGATTGTTGTTGTTTTCCTGGTAATTTTTCTTGTAGTGAGCTCCCTTGAGTTTCTCAGTAGTGAGATTCCTGGTTACCTATGCCAAAGAGACCCTGATAAACAAATTTGATGCTCGATGGAATGAGAGTAGTGAAGGGGCACATTCCTTGGGTTGGGTAGGTCAAGAGGAAGAGATCTAGTGGAAAATTGGGATAGCTATAGGAGAATGCTAGTGGGTTGTGGGATTCTCTGAGTTGTGAGTAGACAATGAGATACCACCCTCTTTTATGGATTTATAGCCTCGAATTAGGGGCGACTTTCTATTGATATTCGAAACAATGGGTCTATGGTTGGGTGGAATGTTCATCCAAAGCAGCTGGTTGCACAACCATTTTTAAAAGATAAGTGTTTTATCTTTTTAATGTTTTATATTTATGAGCTTAATGACTGTGTATTCACTCTATGTTTAATAAGAATTTATATAATGTTGTGTTGAGTTATTTAAACTACATTCATGTCATTTTTAACATTCTATAGATGCATTTAATTAATGACATTAGAAAATAGTTAAATCTGTGTGTAAGTCATAGATGGTAAGGTACAAGAATTTAGTAAGTTGACAATTTTCATTTTTATGTGCATTCCACACAATAATGTTCCTAATTTAAGTTGGGGAGCATTATAGATTGGCATCATAGCTTTTGGTTCAACATCAGACCCATATGGGCCAAGGACCAATGAAAATTTGGTAAAATTCACTGTTACAGATTTTGATCTGTGACAGATTTGGGGAAAATGGTGAAAAATAGAGTGAAATCCCCAGATATTATCAGGGACATTAATTTTGTAGATTGAAGAGTTTAAATTCAACTTGGAAGGTCAAAATTCATGTTTTAATGGCCGTTGTAGAATTGGGAAAATTTTGATGGATCAACGAACGAGATCACGTTTGATTTCAAATCAATGGCCTAGATTCATTGCAGATTGACCCAAAAAAACTTATAAGTTTTTGGTGGTTGGGAAAATTAAGTAGATTGATGGTATGGATTCATTTTCAGCAGTTTGGGAAGTGAAGTAGATGGAAGATATGGATTTGTTTTTGGTAGTTTGGGAAGTGAAGCAAATCAACGGTCTTAATTCATTTTGAAAGTTTGGGAAGTGAAGCAGATCGATGGTCTAGATTCATTTTCGGTAGTTTAGAAAGTGGATCAAATTGACGGTCGAGATTCACTTTTGCTAGTTTAGAAAATGGATCAAATCAATGGTTAGGATTCATTTTTGGCAGTTTGGAAAGTGGATCAAATCGATTGTCGAGATTCATTTTCAACAATTTGGAAAGTGGATCAAATCGATAGTTGAGATTCATTTTCGACAGTTTGGAAAGTGGATCAAATCGATGGTTGAGATTCATTTTCAATAGTTTAGAAAGTGGAGCAGACCGATGGTTAGATCAACAGGTTGGAGGAAGAACTTTGTTTTCCATTAGAAACGTCGATGGACGATGGTCGATTTAATGAAATTGGAAAAGTGTTTGGTTCATCCAAGAGAAAGAGGGTGATGTTGTCTCATGCCATGTCACCATCCACATGTCATGCCACATCAACAACCAAGTGTCATTCCACGTCAGTCAATTTTCCATTTCAACACCCATGTTTCATGCCACATCATATTGGTTTCCACTTCAACTAAGAAATGGCTGATGGACGATGATCAGGTCAACCAAATTGGTAAATAATTTCATTCATCCCAGAGAAGTCACCGATATCGATGGAAGATGGTCGGGTTGACTAGTTTAGTGATGTATTGCAAGTATATTTATAAAGGAAGGGGTCAATGATTGATGTTCGGGTTGACAGTTTTGACAGAGTGTCACGTGCATCCAAAGGAAAATGTCGATCATCGATAGAGTTTAGATCAATGGTACAAATTTCTTCGAGTGGGTGATCAGCAATGGATATTCAACTGCAGGCCTGGGGAAAGTTTAGTGGATCAATAAATGATATTTACCCTAATTTGGAGATCTACAACTCAAATTAAAGGACTATTATAACAGTAAAAACAATTATTTTTCAACAAAATTTCCCAGATTTTGAAGGTCTTCAACTTGTAGGGGAATTTTGCAGCCCTAAATAACAATTTTAGGAGTTCAAATTCTTGAGACTGTAAGTATTGAGGATATCACATAAAGTTTCTACAACTTCCATAAAATAACTTGGAGAGATATTTACAATGAGCTATCCTGGATGCAAAACAAAACTTGTATGAGAAAGTTACAACTGGAATAGTTAAGGGTATAATTTTGGCAGCAATTTACTTCCAGAGGGCATAACTCCTTGCTCAGAAGTCCATTTGGGGCACAAAAGTAGTCTATGGAAAATGTTTTTAACCATATAAGACAACCATGGAGCCAAATTTAGAATATGGGTATGTAAAAGTGTGCAAGAAGAGAAGGATGACACCTATAGCATACAAAGATAAAATGAGAAAACAATCTAAACTTCCTTAGACCATAAATTTCATCTCGGAGCTCGTATTTGGGAAAAAGAGTAGTCATTGGAAAGGTCTCAAGGAGGAGAAGACATTGATCCATCCAAAATTTTGAGTTGACACTAAAATTTTCTTAGAAAGTAATAAAGAAATTTTGTATAAGTAAAAACAAAGTAATGAGTGGAAATCAAAACATGTTAATGCTATAACTTTTTTCTCTAAACTCATAATGAGGCATGAGTACACCCATTGGAGAGTTGTTTCAAAGAGGAATGTGTCTAAGGAATTAGATTGCGTTCTTCATAAATTGAGATGAAAAATAAATTTTATTATGATTAATGAAATGTTTTATAGTATGCATGTGCTAACAATAATTATTACATGCACATTTCTTGTATAATTAGAGGTACAAGAAAACAACTTTGGCTCTTATATGCAGACTGGAGTTACATAATATGCCCAGGAATATTAAAACCATAAGGAGAAGGTCATAGGTCTGCATTTCAGCATGGAAAATGATGAGATATAGTTTAATGGAAGGAGAGGCAGGAAAGAACCTATAATTACAATAATATTGCATAGAGAAGATTAGAGCTATAGGGAAGAAAATGACATGATTATGAAAGCTTGGGAAGAGATACTCCAGAGTCTAAATATTTTTCATAATCATATTAACAAATACTATGGAATAAAGCAAGTAGTTAGTGGTAGACAAGTGATAGAATCCAGATCCTAAAGTAGAAGGGATGATCATGGGAATGATAGAAAATCAAGAAGCATGAGTAGGTACCATCATTATCCAAGGAAATCCACTAGAAGAAATCATGCAAGTTTAGGGCCAGGGAGAATCCCAAGTGTCTCCTATCATGAGACAGAGAAGAAGGCACGATATATACATCTTGCAAGGTGAACTCAGAAAAATCAAGACACCAAATTTCAATGGTGAGCATAGGAAGGGAGAAGAGGTTGAGGCCTAGATGTTGGAGATGAATATATATTTCCAGTTGCACGATTACCCCTCAAGGGTAGAATATAAAATTATAACCTATATACCACTTGCAAGGAAAGGTATCCATGTGGTGGTATCAACGTAAGCAAGCCAAGAACCTTGATGAGAAGAAGGTCTCATGGAGGCGGTTCAAAGGATATTTCCAAGATAAATATTTTTCCAAGCATTACTATGAAAGGAAGATGAAATATTTCTTTGAATTCAAGTTGGAAGAATGATAATGGATGAATATGAGAAGACATTCTTTGAGTTGTTGAAATATGTTGACTTCATAAAGGATGATAAATTCAAAATCCAAAGGTTTTTGAGTGGGTAACCTTTTTTCTACAGTGAAAAGATACAATATGATAACCTTGTGACTTTGGAGGAAACCATAAGGAGAGAAAAACATCTTTATCAGCAGAGAAGAGGAAGATTTTTTTTCAAAAAATATTGGAACAATGAGATCAAGGGTAAAAAGGATCAAAGGAAGAAAGGTTTTAATCCGCCCTTTTTCAAGAATAACTCCCAAGAAAATAAACAAAGTTGGTCAACCCAAAATAAGCACAAGACTACATATTCATTTGGGAAAAGGTAAAGGAAACAACTTGTATAATGTTGGGTATGTGAGGGAAATCACTTATATAGGGAATTCCCTCACAAAGGATAAATAATGAGGAATTTCCAAAACATTTAGGAGGTTGAAACATTTAAATACATGGGAGGAAACATGCAAGGGATTTAAGCAGCCTTGGAAAACAAGAAAGAAAAATATCAATCCCCCATGATTGAAGTGGAAGGTAAGATTGATAACCAAACCATAGAAATTTTAATTGATTATGGAGCTAGCCATAGTAAATGATACAAGAGAAT